>CAUYQV010163996.1:0-25125 GCA_963574575.1 Galagoides demidoff
TTTTTTGTTGCTGTCATTTCGCTAGTCCTAAAACTATACATTTAAAACATTACCTTGTTAAAAAGAGAGAAGGAGTTAATAAGATGGCCAGGTTTAAGTGTTTAATAGAGGAAACTATATATTTAAAAATTTATTGTTCAGTCAAGAGAATACAGATTAAGACAGTTCCGAGCTCCCTCCCAACCACCCAAAGAAAAAAAGAGGAAAAAAAATTAAATATGTCATTTACTTAGGTTTTTTGGAATTCAAAATTGTTAACTGCTGACATTAATGGTGTGCTATGACCTAGTTATACAAGACAAAGATGGATTCCAAGTCATAAGGAAAAGTCCAGATCTTTTTAAAAAGTCTTCTTCATTCTTCCAATTTTGAGTCCTGTGGCCTGTTGACAAATGTTAAACACATTGAGGCGTCCTGAACTGGATGGTGGAGTCAAAGGAAAAACATTCCCCATTTGCAACAAAGGAAAAACCCACTTGGCCATTTAATTCCATTGCAGAAAAATGGCTTCCCTCATCTGTTGGCCTCTCCTTGGTGTCTGATGAAGGATGTTTTGAGATCAGCGTCTAATAACTCAAGCCCTATAGAAGCCGCGCGCTGATTGGCTGCCGCGCCCTGCCGCCCTGCTCCAGCCAATTACCTATCCACGGCCAAATTACAAACCCCGAAAAGAGCCCCAATATGAAATACACCATCACGAAACCCCAGCAAGGCGGCTTTTTCGGCTCGGCCGCCCGAAAAGAGAGGCATAGGGGGCTGCAAATGCGTCCTCATGCAGCCCTAGAGCCTCGGAGTTGAACTCACAAAATGGAAGCCGCGCGCTGATTGGCTGCCACCACTCCCGGACCTTTAATAAAGAAAGGGGAAGGAAAAGATAAATGCAAAAAAGGGGGACTCTCTCCTCCGCCGGTGGCTGGAGGAAGAAGGGGGAGGGAGAAGCATGTGTTCAGGACAATTACAAGACGCTCTCCTCCAAAAATAAAAACAGAGAAAAAAGCTATCACCCAACTCCAGGCGAGGGCTGCATCCTCCCAGGAATGTGAATGCTAATTTGGTTAAAATCCTGGTTTCCCCTCCCCAGCTTCGTTCCGGGGGAGGGGGTCGCGGGCCAGAAGAGGAAGCCGGAGCGCAGATACCTCGATTGCAACTCCTCTCGAGTAGACGTCTGCATCTCCCCTCAAGGCTTCTAGTGTGCAAACACAGAATCGGCCCCCCAAAACCCAGCCCTTTCCCCCGAGTCCCCACGCGGCCACCTCCGGTCCTGCCAGTTTGAAAACAGTTTTGGAGGCCCGAGGCGCACGCAGTGGCGGCTGAGGCTCCGAGGGTAGCCCCAGCCACGGGAGGTAGAGCCCGGGGAGACCCCCTTCCCCCGCCAGCCAAGACCCCCACCTCAGTCCCAGCAGAATAAATAAATTAAAAGGCCTTCCCCCCGGGGAGGGGGGGAGGCAGTGTGGGAGCGCGCGAGTAAGGGGTGGGGGGCCGCTGGGGCCCGGGGCTTTGGCGGCGCAGCTGCCGCCGCCGGGAGAGTGCCTGGGGAAGCAGCGAGGAAGGAGAGGGGAGGAGGAAGAGGAGGAGGAGGAAGAGGAGGAGGGTGAGCGCTCGGGTCGGGCTCCTTAGCGGTGTATTGTGGGATGTGCGGCTACTGGGAGCCGAGCCTCCGCCGCCAGCCGCCTCCCGGGCAGCAGCAGCAGCAGCGGCGGCAGCGGCAGCGGCAGCAGCTCCGGGCCCGGCAGTCGCGGCGGCGGCGTCCCACCGTCCCGGCCTCCAGTCCGGCCGCCCCGGCCTCGGCTCCCGCGGGGGACACCATGTACTGGCTGGCGGCGCAGGGAGGCCGGCGCCCGGCGGGGATGTAAGCGCGGTTCGGGGAGGGAGAGGCCGCGGCTAGCGGCCGGGCGGCCCGAGCCCCCGGCCTCGGCCCTGGCCCCGGCCCCGGCCCGAGCGGGCGGGCGGCGGCGCCAGGCCTGCCGCGAGCCCCACGCCCGAGCCGGGCCGAGAGAGCGAGCAAGCGCCACGCCGGGCAGCCGGGAGGGCACCATGGGCCGGAGCCCGCGTCCTCCGGGCACCCCGGGCCCCGCCAGCCGGCACCGGGGACCACCGGGAGCCCCTGGCTGCCGCCCCGAGACGGTGGCCGAGCGGGCGGGCGTATAATTCTACCGGAAGGGTTATTCTCTCTCTCCATTCTTATTTTGGGGGGAGCCAGCGAGACAGCTCCTTTTGGGGCGCGCTGGTAAGGTGGGAGGGGGTGGGGGTTGGCCGATTTGATTCTTTCGCGTGTTTGTAGAAGCGGCTGCCGCGGCGGCGGCGGCGGCGGAGACGACAACAACTTGCTCGTTTTCAGGTTGGGTTAACGGCATGGAGAACAGTCACCCCCCCCACCACCACCACCAGCAGCCCCCGCCGCAGCCCGGCCCTTCGGGCGAGAGGAGGAACCACCACTGGAGAAGTTACAAGTTGATGATTGACCCGGCTCTGAAAAAGGGGCATCATAAACTATACCGCTACGATGGGCAGCATTTCAGCTTGGCGGTGAGTAGCCGGCGCGCCTCCCCGCCACCCCCACCCGCCCCCCAGCCGTGCCGGGGTAGAGGAGCCGACCGGCCAGGGACCCCGCTCCCGACCACTCAGCCAACTGTCAGCCGGGTCCCCAGTCCTGGAGTTTGACAAGTGTCCGGAGAAGGGGGTCTGCCCCTGCCTCTGGGGACAGCCCTCCTATCCCACCCCCCTTTCTTTTCTCCCCGCAGATGTCCAGCAATCGCCCGGTGGAAATTGTTGAAGATCCCCGGGTCGTTGGGATCTGGACCAAAAACAAGGAGCTGGAGCTGTCGGTGCCCAAATTCAAAGTAGGACCCCTCCCCCCTGCCCCGCGATCTTGGCCTGGCCCCCCCCGCCCCCCCGAGTTCGAAAATAACGCCAGTCCTGACCGAGCCCAGCCAGAGTTCCCGCCGTCCAGAGCTGGGGAAGTTTTGGCGGGGAGGAGGATAGTGCTACGGAGAGGGGTGTCCTCTCTCCACTAATGTAAACAAAATAACACTTGGTGAAACTGTAATCAAGGCACTGTTACAGTGTCCCGCTCGCTCAGCTGGGGGCTCAGAGTCTCCACCTGGCTCTTGCCCGCCCAGGAACTCGGCCCGGGACCCACCCCTCTTCCCAGCCTAGTGGATTTAGGGGGATGACTTCCTAGCCCAAGGGGTCTCCCCTGACCCAGCGGCAGGAAGAGGAGGCCAGAATGGGGGGTGGGGAAAGAGAAACTGTTTCTTTTTCCCCTTTTCTTCCGAACCCGGAGGACTTCCACGTTCCAAACGATTTAATCCTCCGCTTCCCGGGCCCGCCCGCGTGCATTTTTCTCCCCCCCATTTAAAAAAAATTTTTTTTACCCTTCATTGTTTTCAACGGACAGGCGAGTGGGGAATACTGTTTTCCCTTCAGTTTCAATGTTCTCCAAATTCCCTTCCCCCTCGGCTCCTGCCAGATCGATGAGTTCTACGTGGGCCCGGTGCCTCCGAAGCAGGTGACATTTGCCAAGCTGAATGATAACATCCGCGAAAACTTCCTGAGGGACATGTGCAAGAAGTATGGGGAGGTGGAGGAGGTGGAGATTTTGTACAACCCTAAGACCAAGAAGCACCTGGGCATTGCCAAGGTGGTCTTTGCCACGGTCAGGGGAGCGAAGGAGGCTGTTCAGCACTTGCATAGCACTTCGGTGATGGGCAACATTATCCACGTGGAGCTGGACACCAAAGGTGAGTGGAGGCTGGGCCAGGCGGCCCACGGGGGAGGAGCCACAGGGAGATTTGTTAGCCTTACCATTTTCTCTTCTAGCGTTCCCTCTTGTCCCGCTGGGAGGCCCCCATCTTCCTTGGGATCCCCCACAAACTTTTTTCTTACCCCCTCCTGAGGGTAGAGTCACATGGAACTAAATGTGTTGTCTGTTGCTAGGAGACAGGTATAATTTACCAAATGTGCTTGGTCCTTGGCTACCGTACCCCTAGGGACCCTCTGGAGGCTTCCACACTGCTGACACACCTCAGGGCCCCTCTCGGAACCCTGGTGGCCTAGGTTAGACAGTCTTGGTATTGTGTCTGTGTGTGTGGGAGGGGAGTTTGTTTATTTGTGGGGAGCTGAATGAGAGCCACGAGGATGTCTTTAAATACATAAAAGAGAAGTTTCCTCAACTAAGAAGACTCCTCTAAGGATCCAGGGTATCCACCTCCCGCCCAGCCCCTTCTCCCTGGAAGTAGGAGCCAATCTGGGGCTCAGAGTGTTGTTTCATTGATAATGTTGCTGATAGAGCGGCCAGAGCAGGGCGGGCTGCTCTGGGTGCTAGAGGGTTGACACTGTGTCTTCCCTCCTCTTTCTTAAAGAGACCGCAGCATCTCCCCTGCTCTGGAATCCCGCTGGGTGCTGACTCGGAGCTGGCCTCAGGGCAAGCCTGCTGGGGAGGCCACACCTCCCACCCTCTGGTTCTGTAGCTGGTCTCCTCCCCAGACTGGCAGGAGGGGCTTGTAGGATTCTAGGTATCCTCTAGAGTGTGCCTGTGACCTCTCTAACGATGTTCCCACCAATTTAAAAGAAGGTGCCTACTGCTCTGAGGACTAGCTAGCCCTGTGGCAGACACTCTTGGGTCCACAGCTCACTGGGGTTTCTTAGGAAACTGTGCCTGAGAAGGCTTAAATGTAGCTTCCAGGGGTCTTGTGAGAACAGGGTTTCGGGACAATCAGTGCCCATCAAACCCACAGGAAAATATAGACTTTTTTTTTGATTAAAATGAATTGATTGCATGGTCCTGGGTGAGCACCCGTACCCCACAAAAACTTGCCAAGCCTGTATCTAGTTCTGTATCTCCCCCCGTTTCTCAGGGGCGCTGGGAGGAAGGACCCTTTTGAATTTTCATGCCGCCTTGGGTGACTGGAGCCTGATTCCCTCCTGAGAATTGAACATGAGCCCCCTCCCCCATCACATACCCACATCTTAAGGAGCAGCCAGGTCTCACCAAAATTTCATTTCTGCAAAAACCAAAAAACCAAAACTCAAACCCAAAAGCCCTCAGAGACTGCTAGCTAAGTTTGTATTTCAAGAAAGAGACCAGTAAAGTGTAAAATGTAGCTCCAGGAATGGTCTCCTTTGCATATGTAAGCAGCTGCCTCTGAAGTTCTATAAATATGATATCTGGGCCCTGGTCTGTGAGTGCATCTCTCTGCTAGGGGTGGCAGCTCCAGTAAAGGGCTCCAGGCAGTCCCCAGGCAACTTAGGGCCCCCAGCCTAGTTAGGAGCTTGAGTAGGAGCATGTGGAGTTCACAGTAATGTGCTACTAGAGTGTGTCTTTGCAAACTCTGCTGGCTGTGGAGTCGAAGAGTGAAAAGATGAGGGAGATCTGACTCTTGGAGCTCCACAGCCCAGGCAACAGGAAGGGGCTTTGTGTTTGGGGGATTAAATTCTGAATTTCAAGATCAGAAAAATGATCCAGTTTAGCAGTTTTGTCAATCAGATGGGGATCCTGGACGAGGTCCTGAGGGAGGTGGGAATTCAGGGTCACACAGCATTGCCAGACCTGGTGTCTTAGGCACAAGGGGCCCATGGAGATGCCAAGCATGTTGGAATCCCTGTGGGTACTGCCCTGTCTTGGACCCTCACTGATTACCCTTTCCCTGCCCGCCCATAGGGGAAACCCGCATGCGGTTCTATGAACTGTTGGTCACAGGCCGATACACCCCTCAGACTCTTCCAGTAGGTGAGCTGGATGCCATCTCTCCAATTGTGAACGAGACTCTGCAGGTGGGTTTACTGCTGTCACTCTCCCCATCACCAGCTCTCTGACGTGCCCTATTATGTCTGAAAAGCCTCACCAACTCTGCTGAGACCCCACCTGGCCCCCCAACCTCTCCATCTCTAGCCTTGGAGACCAAGGCCTGCGGGAGTGAAGTCTGGCCACACCCACCGCAGAGCAGTGTCCCAAAGCCCTTTGTTTCTGAAACTGTCTTTAGTGTGGCCCTGCTGGGGGTCGGTCTATTCCTAGTGGCCTCTAGCCTCCACAGACCCCCTCTCTGTAACCCTCCAGGCTAAGATTCTCACAGACACTGAGCCTGCTTGCCACATTGATGACAAACATTACTGTGTCTAGAGTCCTTAGTGTCTGGTGTCCTGGACACCCCTCTACCCTTGTTCTTAGAAAACAGTTCAGCCCCCCACCCCCCTTCCAGAGCAAGACTGAATCCTTCCCAGGACACTCACCTGGACAGCTCTTTCTTAAGGGAGAGTGTCAGCCCAACTCCTCCGCATCTATCCGCCAGGCCACCAGTAGGAATGAGGAGTCTGCTTACTTGCTGGTCAGCTGGGTTGTTCACGAGGCACTTTTCCTATGTCATACTACTTAAAGCCCAAAACTGGAAGGCTGAGGGAAACAGAGCTCTTGGCCACCCTCGAACTCCCAAGACCAGAGTTCTTGGTCATATGCTTGCCTGGAAGGTCTTTGATTTCTGACAGCCTGAGGCAAGAAGGAAATCTCAACCTAAACCAAAATGTCTGGGTCATCTTTGTTCTCTGCCTCTCTCTGCCATCTCAAGATTCCCAGAGGATAAATGGCTATCCTTCTTGTTAAAGTTAGGACCATCCTGACACTTTCCTTAATGTCCTCCACATCCATTCCTCATGCCATAGTTATAGAGCAGTCTGTACTCCTCAGCAGCCAGCATGAGAATGGAAAACAGCCCTGTTCTGTTGCACCCCAGCCCCCCACCCCCTCCGTGGTCTCAACATCTTTGTCTTGTCTCTTTCTCCCTGTAGCTGTCAGATGCCCTGAAACGCCTCAAGGATGGTGGTCTGTCTGCAGGCTGTGGCTCTGGCTCCTCCTCTGTCACACCCAATAGTGGTGGGACACCCTTCTCCCAGGACACTGCTTATTCCAGCTGCCGTCTGGACACACCCAACTCCTATGGACAGGGCACCCCACTCACGCCACGCCTCGGCACCCCCTTCTCGCAGGACTCTAGCTACTCCAGCCGCCAGCCCACACCCTCCTACCTCTTCAGCCAGGACCCCACAGCAACTTTCAAGACCCGACGGCATGAAAGCAAGTTCACGGATGCCTACAACCGTCGCCATGAGCATCATTATGTCCACAATTCTCCGGCAGTCACTGCAGTGGCTGGGGCCACGGCTGCCTTCCGGGGCTCCACGGACCTCCCCTTTGGGGCAGTCAGCAGCAGTGGAGGCAGCAGTGGCCCTCCCTTCAAGGCCCAACCACAGGATCTGGCCACGTTTGCCCACACTCCACCACCTGTGCAGGCTACCCCCACTCCTGGGTTCAAGTCGGCTTTCTCTCCATATCAGACCCCAGCGCCCCCCTTTGCCCTGCCTCCCGAGGAGCCCACTGCCACAGCCACCTTTGGGACCCGTGACAGTGGGGAGTTCCGGAGGGCACCTGCACCCCCACCCCTGCCACCTACTGAGCCTCTGGCCAAGGAGAAGCCAGGCACACCACCTGGCCCACCACCCCCTGACACCAACAGCATGGAGCTGGGTGGCCGGCCAACCTTTGGCTGGAGTCCTGAACCCTGTGACAGCCCAGGCACACCCACACTGGAGTCATCACCTGCAGGGCCAGAGAAGCCCCACGACAGCCTGGACTCTCGCATTGAGATGCTGCTGAAGGAGCAGCGCACCAAGCTGCCCTTCCTGCGAGAGCAGGACTCGGATACTGAGCTGCAGATGGAAGGCAGCCCCATCTCCTCCTCTTCCTCCCAGCTTTCCCCACTGGCCCCCTTTGGCACCAACTCCCAGCTGGGTTTCAGAGGCCCCTCACCCCCATCCTCGCGCCACTCCAGCACTGGCCTGGAGGACATCAGCCCTACACCACTGCCTGACTCCGATGAGGATGATGAGCTTGACCTGGGCCTCGGGCCTCGGCCTCCACCTGAGCCAGGCCCTCCGGACCCTACTGGTTTTCTGGGCCAGACAGCTGAAGTGGCCTTGGACCTAGCCGGAGACAGGACCCCAATCTCAGAGAAGATGGATGAGGTACCACCATTTCTGCCCATCTGTCTGGGACTGGTTTTGTCTGTCTTGCGTCCCTCTCTTTCTTTCTCCCTAGAAACATTTAAGATAACTAGCTAAGACACAGAAGCAACAGGGCTTAGGGAAGCCAATATAACAGATTGCACTTAGAGAATAAAAAGAGAATGCAAAAAGCACCAGGGGCTGTGATTGAGCAGCTGCTTTGACTCTGAGCTCCCTAGCAGCCATGGAGAGGAGAAAAATATGGCCTGGTTTTGGTGCTCTCATTGTTAGGAAAGGAGAGTCAAGATTTTTAAAGTCTTGGGGATAAATTCTGGCTTGAGCTTTTTTTGATAGGAGTTTGCTGAGACCCCGAGAGTATGGACTTTGGTGATGGTTCTAAGCCCTCTTCTCTGTTGGGTGACTTGGGAATGAACAGGGCTGGTCCTGATGCTCAGGCAGTTGGGCTGGAGTACTGGGCTGGACAAGACCAGGTGGGAGTGGTGGAGCATTGTCTCCTAGAGGCTGGTGCCCTCTGAAGAGATGGGAAATCGTGGCAGGTGGGGAGGGCATTGAAATTTCCCTTATCTGGGTGGCTCCAGGGTAAAGGACATAAAGCCTAGCTAGGGTCAAAGAGAAGGCGCTGACACATAGCCAGAAGCAGGCAAAGTTGACCATCCCCTACCCTCTCCTCACTTTATCGGGGTCTCATTGCCCAAATCTGCAGCCTCAAGAAGTCCCACCCAACAGTTAGGGTGTGGGTGCCAAGTGCCAGGTTTCTTCTGGAGGAGGTTAGGACATTTTCATTGGCTGTTCTCTACTCCCTTCCTGGTCCAGGTTCCTGCCTTAACCCTCCTGGATGCCTCCTTAGAGCCCATGGGCCTGGCGGGCATGAGCATTCCAGGGACTTAGACAGAGCTCTGTGCCCCTGTGGGTGGTGTCCCCTCCCTCCTGAGTTCTTTGATTAGGCCGGTTTGCTGCCTGAGGGAGGAACAGAAAGGAACTTGGCCTGGCTTGGAGGGGGCCGCAGGTGGCTGGGGCTCCTGGGGCCTCCAGGCAATTCTAGGGAAGTGGTTTCTGGCCTCAAGGGGTCCAGGCAGGGGGATTTGACAGGTGTACAGAGGTTGGGAGGGGGGGCTACCAGCCCTGCCACTCTCCCTCCATCCCTCTGTCTGGGCTGCCTGGGTTTGGAGGGTGTTTTCCCTGGTCACCAGCTGGTCCATGGATGAATAGCTGGAGGCCATGGGCTCCCCCACAGTGGCACAAAAGGGGAGACTGAGGCCCTGAAAGCTAGAGTTGGGATAGCCTAGGGAGCCTTGGAGTATTTGATGGCTCTCGGGCGCCACCTGCTGGCATCCTGGAGAGCAACACGTGGGCTCTTCAAGGTGTGTTGTAGCCTAAGCTGAAGTTGAGGTGGGGGAGCTACACAGCAGGTCACGGGTCGGGGTAGAGGGTTGAAGATTCCCTTCTTTACAAAAGCTGGCGGTTAAAAAGCTCTAGGCTTTGAGACTTGAGTCCCACTTCTGTCACTCATATGACCTTGGGGAAGGCACTTTCCCTTTCTCAGTCTCGATTTCGCCATCTGCCGAATGGGCGGTGAGAGCACCTGCCTCACACAGCCTCAGCTTAAGTGAGACGATCCTCCGGAAGCTCCGGACACAGCCGGCAGCGCCGAGCGCTCAGAGCTCAGCACATTCCTGCTGCTCTGCACCCGGGCTGGGCGGGGGCGGGGCGTCAAGGCTGGAACGGGGTCTGGCCGCCCTGTGATTGGCTGGCGGCCGGTGCTTGGGTTAACCCTCTATGTTCCGTTGTCTTACCCAGTGGCTGCCCTGTTCAATGGCTCTGTCCTGGACGGAGCTCCTAGGGAGTTTTTTCTGAGTGTCTGCCAGATTCTCCTTGTGCCTCCCTCGTGTGTATGGGGACCCTGAGAGGGAGAGCATGTGTGTGTAGAAGTTCCAGTAAAATCTAGAACTTGGCTGCTGTTCCATCTTCCATCTCCACCCCAATTTCCCCTGGAGGCTTCCCTCACGGGTAGGTCTGACCTCTGACCTTGCAAGCTGCACAGACCCCACCCCCTAAGCCCTAAGCCTTCAAGCACAGTCTCTGTCTCTTGCAACTTACATAAGCTATGTTTAGTCCTCAGAACGTTGATCCAGGGCAAAGCCTGAGCCACCTTCTGTCTTGTCCTGACACAAAAGTCAGGGGTGATCCATTCCTCCCTGCCTTTCAGTTCTACCGCCACCCCTGGGATCCCAGTTCCAGGCGTGTACATACAATTTCTCAAAGCCCCATCCCAAAGGGAATGGCCTGTTCCTTTAGAGGCTATCCTGAGTCCTCTCTTGTTTACCCCAGACCACACCCCTAGATTCCAGCAATAACCCCTCCCCAGGCCTAGGTGCCAGCCCTCTTTCTGATTGGCTGTGCCACTAGGATAGTGGCAGAGGTTCTCTTGAATGTGTCTTCTCACCTGTCAAAAGGTCCCATGTTTATGCAGATAAGAAATGAGACAGCATGTGTCTGTGGCACTTAGCCCCAGGCAGGCCCACACCAAAGCATGTGGTCACAAGACAAGGTGGAGAGAATAATGAAGGAAAAAGAAAAAAACACACTTCCTATTTATGAGCCCTGAGTGCTGCTAAAGCTCCCCACCCCTGCTCCAATATCACCTCTGCCAGAGTCAGGATAGCAGGCTGACTGAGAACACAGGTGGGGGAGCCACTTACTGGTTTAAATCTGGCTCCATCTCTTACTGGTTTTGTGGCCTTGGACAATTGTTTAAGCTATCTGTGTCCTGATTTTCTCATCAGTAAAAATGGAGATAATTAGAGGGGCACTCTGAGGATTAACAGCTAATAGATGTAGAGTGTCTAGAAAGGCGCCAGCACGGAGGAAGCACCATAGAAGTGTTAACTGCATTATTTTCTCTGAATACAAATCGAAACAAAACCTCCTTCTGTTGGTGTTCCCTGTCCTCTTCCTTACCTTTTTTTCGTCTGGGATGTGCTGTATATTTCCCACCTTCATTCTGATTATGCTTTGCACCCTCCTACTAATTCAGCTCCACAGGCATAAGATTTTTGTCTATATTTTTCACTTGTTTGTCTCCCCACCTAGAACAGTGCCTCTAGGAGCTACTTGGTCTCCCAGGCTCACCTGACTTCTCTCTCTCCACTATCTTTTTAGGGCCATCAGTCCTCGGGTGAGGACATGGAGATCTCCGACGATGAGATGCCCTCAGCCCCCATCACCAGCGCTGACTGCCCCAAGCCTATGGTGGTGACCCCAGGCGCGGCAGCTGTGGCAGCTCCTTCTGTGCTGGCCCCAACCCTGCCGCTGCCCCCACCACCTGGCTTCCCACCACTACCCCCACCCCCACCCCCACCCCCACCACAGCCTGGCTTCCCTATGCCCCCACCGCTACCCCCACCACCACCTCCACCACCTCCAGCCCACCCCGCTGTAACAGTGCCCCCACCACCCCTGCCAGGACCGCCAGGTGTCCCACCCCCACCCATCCTGCCACCGTTACCTCCCTTCCCGCCAGGGCTATTTCCCGTGATGCAGGTAGACATGAGCCATGTGCTGGGTAGCCAGTGGGGCAGCATGCCCATGTCCTTCCAGATGCAAACACAGATGCTGAGCCGTCTGATGACAGGCCAGGGCGCTTGCCCTTACCCACCCTTCATGGCTGCTGCTGCTGCTGCTGCCTCAGCAGGGCTTCAGTTTGTTAACCTGCCACCCTACCGGGGTCCCTTTTCCCTGAATAATAGTGGTCCAGGCCGCGGGCAGCACTGGCCACCCCTGCCCAAGTTTGACCCATCAGTACCACCACCAGGATATATGCCCCGTCAGGAGGACCCACACAAGGCCACAGTGGATGGTGTTCTGCTGGTGGTACTCAAAGAGCTCAAGGCCATCATGAAGCGTGACCTGAACCGCAAGATGGTAGAAGTGGTGGCCTTCCGGGCCTTTGACGAGTGGTGGGACAAGAAGGAGCGGATGGCCAAGGTGGGTGGGTGGGTGCAGGCCACTCCAGGATGGCCAGTGGGGTTGGGGCGGGGCCCTAGCCAGACCCCTCCTCTCTTCCCAGGACATGTCATTAGAAGACCCCTCCATATAGGAGCTGTAGTGCCTGTGGCCACTTTCAAGGTTCTGCCGACTGTGTTCTCTGATCAGCAGCCACTAGCTGCATGTGGCTCTTTAAATTTTAAAATTTAAAATGGAGGAAATCACAAATTTAGTTCCTCTTTGGCATGTGCCACGGTCAAAGTACTGGTGGTGACCATACAGAATAACACAGCTGCAGAAAGTGCCTGCCATGGCAAGTAGTGCCACACCAAGGGGCTCTTCAAAGTTGGCCTACCTCACTTTCCCTTGTACCTCCTTTAACAGAGTCCTGTCTTGACTACTTTTTTGCTTTTTGATATATTATGGTCTATTTATAACTTACAAATAGTCTGTGAGGTTATAGATGCCTTTTCTTTACAGATGAGAGAAATTTGTCTTGACTATTTTAAACTCCCTCAGTCACTATCCTCTATCCCAGCCCTCTGTGTTCCCCCTCCCCCGGAGGTGACTGTGGTTATCAGTTTTGCTATCCCCTCCCCCGTCAAAGCATGCTTTGGGAAATGATGCCAAGACTTAAGAGAGCTTACTCTCTGCAGCACAGGTAAGCAACACCTGTCAGAGCCTATTTCTCACCTGTACAAGAGGGTAGTAAAACCAAAATGAACCATCTAAAATCAGTGATGCACAGCTCTATGTGGCTCAGCCTAATCTCATTGACTGTACCAGATTAGTAATGGTAGTAGCTGACTGCTATTCCATTAATAATGCTAATAAAAAGAGCCACTAGGCCTCAAGTGTTGTGCTCTTAATGGAGCTATTTTTGGTCAGTTTTCACAGTGTCCCTTTGAAGGTACAGCATTACAGAACTGTAAGGTCTGAAGCCTACTGGGTAACAGCATAGCATGGACAGGTGTGCGGACAGTGAACGCATAGTTACCTTAGCAGCTGCTATCACTGAGAGGAAGACAGGTTGCTCAGGGGCAGCTTCCTGAAGGGTTAGTGGCAGTGCTGTAACTGTGGTCACTGTCCCCTCCTCTCTCCACCCAGGCTTCGCTGACCCCTGTGAAATCAGGCGAGCACAAGGATGAGGACAGGCCAAAGCCCAAGGACCGAATTGCCTCATGCCTTTTGGAATCATGGGGCAAAGGTGAGGGCCTGGGCTACGAAGGCCTAGGTCTGGGCATTGGGCTGCGTGGGGCCATTCGCCTGCCCTCCTTCAAGGTCAAGAGGAAAGAGCCACCTGACACAGCCTCGTCTGGTGACCAGAAGCGGCTGAGGCCTTCAACCTCCGTGGATGAGGAAGATGAAGGTTTGTCTATGCCCTTCTTCCCCTACCTCCGTCTACTCACTGGGTGCTGGGGTCCCCTTCTGCCCCATCTCCCCAGCCCAGCTGTAGCATGCCTCCTTCCTTCACAGAGTCAGAGCGGGAGCGGGACCGGGATGTGGCAGATGCCCCCTGCGAGCTGGCCAAACGGGACCCCAAAGGTGTGGGAGTGCGGCGACGACCAGCACGGCCCCTGGAGCTGGACAGTGGTGGGGAGGAGGATGAAAAAGAATCCTTGTCAGTATCCTCGTCCTCATCAGCATCTTCCTCATCGGGGTCCTCCACGACCTCACCCTCATCCTCGGCCTCTGACAAGGAGGAGGAGCGGGAAAGTACAGAGGAGGAAGAGGAGGAGGAAGCTGAAGAAGAAGAGGAAGAGGAGGAAGAAGGCCCCAGGAGCCAAATCTCCTCCTCAACCTCATCCACATCAGATAAGGTATCCAAAGTGCTGGGGAGGTCTCAAGCTGTGGGTTTGGGTGAGAGGACCACGTCGTTACGCTCACTGTCCTCCCATCACTGTCACCAGGATGAAGATGATGAGGACAGTGATAACCAGGATGAGTCTGAGAATGATGATGAAGACACAGCCCTGTCAGAGGCGAGTGAAAAGGAAGATGGGGACTCAGATGGAGGTGAGTGGGAGGCTGTGGCAGCCAGGCCTGGCTAGGGCTCCGTGTTTACAATAGGGCAAAGCCTGAGCAATTGTCAGAAATACTTTTCAGGATAGCCGAGTGCAGTGGCTTGCATCTATAATCCTAGCCCTCTGGGAGGCCGAGGCGGGAGGAAGAGTGAGACCCCATCTCTACTAAAAATAGAAGAACTACTCAAGTGTGGTGGTAGCCACCTGTAGTCTCAGCTACTTAGGAGCCTGAGGCAGGAGGATCGCTCAAGCCTAGGAGTGGAGTTTGAAGTTGCTGTGAGCTGTGATGTCATAGCACTCTAGCCCAGGCAATAGAGAGACTCTGTCTCAAAAAAAAAAAAAAAAAAAGAAAGAAAGAAAGAAATACTTTTAGGGCAAAATTTTGTGCTTTTTAAGATGTTTTGGCTTGGCACCTGTGGCTCAATCGGCTAAGGCACCAGCCACGTACACCTAAGGTGGCGGGTTCGAATCCCCAGCCCGGGCCCGCCAAAACAACAATGATGGCTGCAACCAAAAAATGGCCAGGCGTTGTGGCGGGTGCCTGTGGTCCCAGCTACTTGGGAGGCGGAGGCAGGAGACTCGCTTGAGCCCAGGAGTTGGAGGTTGCTATGAGCTGTGATGCCATAGTGATGCCAAAAAAAAAAAAAAAAAAAAGGTGTTTTTGTTTTCTTTACTCACTACTATATTAATAAGGATGCTTTCGAGATGTTAACTTGTTAAAACACACACACGAAATATTATATAATTCCATTTCTATAAACTGTCTAGAAGGGATGCATCCAGAGAAAAAAGAGCTGTAACCCAGGCTAGAGGGCAATGGTCTAGTGATAGCCTACTGCAGCCTTGAACTTCTGGCCTCAGCCCCCTAAGTAGCTCAATTACTAGCATGTCACCATGCCCAGCTAATTTTTTCATTTTTTGTAGAAACAAGTGTCTCTGTGTCACTTAGGCTAGTGTCAAACTCCTGGCCTTAAGTGATCTTCACAATCTGGCCTCCCAAAGTGCTGGGATTAGAGGCATGAGCCACTGCACCTGGCCAAGACAGAATGTAGATCAGTGGTTCCTCAGGGCTGAGGGGAGGGTAGGTTAAAAAGGGTTCAATAAAGGACATGTGGTTTCTTTTTGAGCTGATGAAAATATTTTGGAACTAAGTAAAGGTAGTGGTTGTATAACATGATAGATGTTACTAAATGCCACTAGAATTATTTACTTCAAAATGAACAATTAATTTATGTTATGTGAATTTTACCTTTTCTAAAAAAACAAGGATGACTAGTTAGCACGCCCCCCTCCCCCCCCACACACACATCTGAAGGCTGTGTTCAGCTGAGGTGCTGCCAGTTCTGGGCCTCTAGTGAGTCTCCTGTAATAATACGGTGCTTCCTCATGTGTCTTGCCACCCAGAGACTGTGAGCATTGCAACCTGCAAGGCTGAAGCTGCATCCTCTAGCGAGAGTTCTGAGTCTTCCGAGTTTGAGTCAAGCTCTGAGTCCTCCTCTGAGTCCTCAGAGGATGAAGAGGAGGTGGTGGCAAGGGAGGAGGAGGAAGAAGAGGAGGAAGAGGAGGAGGCTATGGTGATGGCTAATGAGAGTGCAGCTCCTGCAGCCCCTGAGGACTCTGAGGAGGATGGGGAGGAAACATCTCTGGCCCCAGTAGTACCTCCCAGGATGGACTCGCTGGGCATGGAACAGGAGGTGGACATTGAGGCTAAGGCCCCCAAGGAGCTGACCCCCACGCTGGAGGAGCACCCCTTGCCTGTGGATGTTGAAGAGCCTGCAGGCTGCAAGGAGCCCCCTGAGGAGCCAGGCCTGAACCAGGAAGGGACTGTGATGCTGTCCCCAGAGCCCCCTGCCAGGGAGGTGGAGGCCCGGCCCCCATCACCCCCTGAGCAAGCTCCAGGTAACACCTTCAGCCCCCTGGGAGGGTGAGGGGAAGGAGGCAGGATGTCCTCACCTTCTGAATCAGCCTGGCTCCCTGGGGTTAATTTCCTGAGCTCAGTTTTTTCTGTAAAACCAATCAATGAGAGTGCCTCCCTCTTGGGGTCATTTGGGGGGATAGAATGATGTGATGTATAGTGTGCTGGCCTTGAGCCTAGCATGTGGTAGGCAAACCCAAAAGGGAACTGTTGCTTTTGTCATTCATCGGTACCAGTATTTCCCCCCATGGTTTGGTTGTTAGACCAGGCAGTCCTATGAGATGCTTCCACAAAGGGGACTTGGTATCCAAGGTGACTTTAGTGATGGGCGGGTGGGGGAGATCTTGGGGCACTGAGCCAGGTGTGAGAGTATGGGCGTTACACACACCTATGATGATGGAGCTTCACAGGGCATAGAAAGGTTCCAACAGGCTCAGCGCCTATAGCTTAGCAATTAGGGCACCAGCCATATACACTGAGGCAGGCAGGTTCGAACCCAGCCTGGGCCAGTCAAACAACAATGACAACTGCAACAACATCAAAAATTGCCAGGCGTCTGCAGTCCCAGCTACTTGGGAGGCTGATGTAAGGAAATCGCTTAAGCCCAAGAGTTTGAGGTTGCTGTGAGCTGTGATACCACGGCCCTCTACCCAGGGCAACATAGTAACACTCTGTGTCAAAAAAAAAGAAAGAAAGAAAGACTCCAACAATACCATCCAGTAGAACTTTGTGGCATGATGGAAGTGTCTCCTGGCTGTGTTCTGCACGTGACTAAGCTCTTGTAGTGTGTGGCCAGTGGCACCGCGGAACCAAATTTGTAATGCCTTTTAATTAGTTTTAACTTAAAAAGTCACATGTGATAAGCACCTACCTTGAATAAGCCCTTCAGGAAAAAAAAAAAAAAACCTGCAGGTCGACCCTTGACCACCACTAGTTTTAACTGCAAGAGTCCACTTACATGTGGATTTTTTCCAACCAAACATAGATAAAAAATATTCATGAGATGTGAAACCCATATAGAGGGCAGCTGCATATATGTGGGTTCTGTAGGGCCAACTAAAGGACTTGAGTGTGTGCAGATTTTCATATCAGCTTTTGAGTATTGACTTAGTATTAGGCCTCTTTTGTGTTCCCAGTATTATTTTAGGCACTAACAATAGAGCAATGGACCAAACAGACAAAATTATCTGCCCTTACAGACTTTATAGTTGAGTCATCCTGTCCTCAGCTATAAAGACAGATGACAACAGACAAATTAGAAACTGCATTCTATAACAACAAAGGTAAATTCTAGGAGAACAACCTTAAAGCTCTGACAATTCCTGCAGAAAAGAGACTGGTTGAATTTTATTTCTTTACAGACCAAATTTTCTTGGGACATGGGAACTTTGTTCTGAACACACAGTGTGAAAGGCTAGCAACCACATCTCTTGCTTTAGTCCAGCATCACTTATAAAGCACCTACTGTATGCCTGACACTGGGTAGGCTGCTGAGCAGTCCTCTAGTGGTTTAGCTAGAGATGGACAGTCCTGTTGGAGACCCAGAGAGTTGTGAGCTAGTCAGGTATCGGCATATAACAGGCACCTAGAGATGTTTAAAACAAATAGTAATGGTCTTGTTTTTGCCATTCTTTCTATAGAGGATGACCTGGAACCAGAGCCTGAGCCTCCTGCAATGCTCCCGTTGCCACCACAGCCACCATTGCCACCCCCCCGGCCTCCTCGGCCACCTAGCCCACCACCAGAGCCTGCGATCGTAGAGCCCCCTCACACATCCGTCCCTCTGGAACCTCCTGCTGAGGACCAGCCCCCACGTACTCCAGGCCTCTGTGGCAGCTTGGCCAAGTCCCAGAGCACAGAGACCGTGCCGGCCACGCCAGGTGGGGAGCCCCCACTATCGGGGGGCAGCAGTGGCATGTCACTGAGCTCCCCACAGGTGCCTGGTAGCCCCTTCTCCTACCCTGCCCAGTCCCCTGGCTTCAGTAGCGGGGGCCTCCCACGGACACCTGGCCGGGACTTCAGCTTCACACCCACCTTCCCTGAGTCTGGCGGGCCCCTGCTGCTGCCTGTCTGCCCTCTCCCCGCTGGCCGGCGTGATGAGCGCGCGGGGCCCCTGGCCTCCCCGGTGCTCCTGGAAACGGGCCTGCCTCTCCCTCTCCCTCTCCCTCTGCCTCTGCCCCTGGCATTACCAGTGCCCGTCCTTCGGGCTCAGACTCGGGCCCCTACCCAGCTGCCACCCCTGCTGCCTGCCACCCTGGCCCCTTGCCCGCCCACCATGAAGAGGAAGCCGGGCCGGCCCCGGCGCTCCCCGCCCTCTGTGCTCTCCTTGGACGGGCACTTGGTCCGGCCACCAGCAGGAGCTGCCCTTGGAAGGGACCTCCTGCTCCTGCCAGGCCAGCCACAGGCCCCTGTCTTCCCCAGTACCCATGATCCACGGACAGTGACCCTGGACTTTCGGAACGCAGGAATTCCAGCACCCCCACCGCCTCTTCCCCCCCAGCCCCCCCCACCCCCACCTCCACCACCTGTGGAGCCCGCCAAACTACCCTTCAAGGAACTAGACAACCAGTGGCCCTCTGAGGCCATCCCACCAGGCCCCCGTGGGCGTGAGGAGATCACAGAGGAATACATGGAGCTGACCAAGGTGCGGGGGCCCTGGCGCCGGCCACCTAAAAAGCGCCATGAGGACTTGGTAGCAGCTTCAGCCTCCCCAGAGCTCTCACCCCCCCAGCCCTTCTTCCGACCCCGCTCAGAGTTCGAGGAGATGACCATCCTGTATGACATCTGGAATGGTGGCATTGATGAGGAGGATATTCGCTTTCTGTGTGTCACCTATGAGCGGCTACTGCAGCAGGACAATGGCATGGACTGGCTCAATGACACGCTATGGGTCTATCATCCTTATATCCTGCTGGACATAGCGGGGGTCACATCTCTCTGGGCCCCATCTTTTCTGTGTGTAGAGGTCCACAGTATTTCAGAAGGTGAAAGCACATGTCACTGTCACCTAGTACTTTTTGTGTGCTGGCACCATGCTAGGCTCTGTAATGAGTCATCTCTGGCACTTTTCAGTACTTCTATGTGCCAGGCCCATCTCACCCCCCAGAGTTAGCAGGTCTTGGCCAAACATAACAGCAGGATTGTATGACTTAACAGTAACAGAAACTGACTGAGGGTTCAGTCATCCTGAAGTCTTCATCACTTAATTTAATTCTTCCAACAGCCTAGTTAGGGTGAGGTTACAATAATTCTTATTTTATATATGAAGACATTGAGGTTCTGAGAGGGTAAATGACCTGCCCAAAGCCAAATGGCTACAAAGTAGCGGAGCTAAGATTCAAATCCAGGCAAATCTAGCTCTAGAATCTGGACCCTTGACCATGCTGTCCTGATGTTTGGTTACCATAATCCTATGAGGTTGAAGCTATCATCCCTCAGGTATCAGAGTAATTTACTGAGCCCTTTTCTGTCAGCAACTCTGCTAAGAACCCTAAGTATATTTAATCAATCATAGAGGCATCATTGTTGACCCAATTTACAGATGGGAAACTGAGGCAGAAAGTGATTGAGAAACAAGGCCAGGCAGCTGGGTACTGACCATTTTGGGCCATGTGGAGGTTTGACAGGGATGAACTGAGAGTGGGGAGGCTAGGCCTAGCAGGACAGGACTCCTGAGGGACCAGGAGGGGCTCTGAGAGAGCATCTGTGTGGCCCTTAACTCATACCCACCTACCAGCCTCTCTTCAGCTAAGAAAAAGAAGCGGGATGATGGCATCCGTGAGCATGTGACGGGCTGTGCGCGCAGCGAGGGCTTCTACACCATTGACAAGAAGGACAAGCTTAGATACCTCAACAGCAGCCGCGCCAGCACTGATGAGCCTCCTGCAGACACCCAGGTACTGCCATTGGAGGCCCAGACCCACCAGAGCCTCTGGGCTGGGTAGCGGGAGAGGATTACTCCTGGAGGCTAGGACACCTAACAGTGTAAGGGGCCGTGGAACTCGAGGGGGTGACAGAAGGTTACCCACCTGGATTTCCAGATTTGGTGGGTTAGCTGAGAGGTGGGCAGGGCCTTGGGGCCAAGAAAGAACTGGTCTTTGTCCTGTTGGCACCAGAGCACCTCCAAGGGGTTTTAATCGAGGATTAATAGTATGTGGTATATAGCAGGTACTATATTTCCAGAAGATTAGGGGAGTATTTTTTGAGTGCCTGTTATATACCACGTACTACTCTGGGCTACAGCAGTGAATAAAGCAGAATCCTTTTCCCCATAGGATTTCTATTTTAGTGGAGGTAGGAAAGAATGAAGAGAACTGTAAACATGTGATTCCAGGCTGAGAAAGCAGAAGAGGAGGTTAGGTGTCGGCAAGTTGAGGTCAGAGGTGGTCGTGTTTGAGCTAGACCTGAATAAAGCAAGGGAATGAGCTGCATGGATAGCAGGGAGAAACCACAGAGAATTAGAAAAGGACTTCAATTAAAAGTTAAAACAGGAGAAGGATTGATCAAATCCAATAGGTCACACACACACAGAGAATGGCATGTGCAAAGTCCCTGAGGCACAGAGGACCTCAGCAGTGTGAAAGGAAAGGAAAAGGCTAGTTGTGGCCAGAGAGACAGAGGACAGGTCATCGGGGTCCTAAAGGTTGTGGTAAGGAGGTTAGACCTGTGTTCTGTGCATGGTGGCAAGCTGAGGCAGGGTTTTATGACAAAGTGACAAGAGTGACATGGATTAGTCTGTGGATTTTTAAAGCTCATACCAGCTGCTATGTAGAGCTGACTTTAGTGTCCAGGCCAGACATGAGGGTAGTTGGACTTGGGTGGGCTGTGAAGGTACATTCAAAAGAATATTAGGAAGTTGAATGGAAGGACTGGGGCCAGATTGGATACAGGAGACAAGGGAATTGGCAGGACAGCCCAGACACAGGTCTGGATTGTGGGACTGGGTATCTGGATGTCAAGCCCTGAGATGGGAAGGCAGATGGTGCCTTCACTGTGGGACAGCTCAAGTTAGGGGGTTTCTGGAACATCCAGGTAGAGAAGGTCTGGCAGGCAGTTAGACAAATGGGTATAGTAGATCTTGGGAGGGGGATTTCTAATCCAGGGACCTGAATTTTGGCATCATCACAATGGTGATGAAGGCCCTGGTGAGACAAGCTCCCCACAAGGGAGCTCATGGTGGGCAGAGGCCTGGGAAGCTCCAGGGGTTAATGGGTGGTGCTGAGGGTGTTAAGTGAGGGTGTAGGAAGGATATGTTCTTTCAGATGCTTGGGGGATGTCAAGAGGGGCCTTGGTGAGAACCATGGAGTGAGCAGTCAGAACAGACACCTGCCATCCTTTAAAACGTTCAGCCAATATAAAGAAAAGATAGGAAAAGTCAGGGAAGCTGGTGTCATGATCACTTTAAAGATGGGAAGAACTTGAGTGTGTTTAGTTATAGATGGGAAAGAGAAGACGAGGAAGCAGTGTCAATTAGGGACAGGTAGGTACAGAGAAGCCCGTAGTGAAGAACCTAGGATGTTGGGGATGATTGAGACCTAGAGCATAGGGTGGAGTTGCCAAGGGTGATGGGGCCCCAGGCTCTACTGAACCATGTACCCCATCCTTGGCTGTCCTTGCAGGGCATGAGCATCCCGGCCCAGCCCCATGCCTCCACTCGGGCTGGCTCAGAGCGGCGTTCAGAGCAGCGCCGCTTGCTGTCCTCCTTCACTGGCAGCTGTGACAGTGACCTGCTTAAGTTCAACCAGCTCAAGGTGAGGCCAGTCCCCACCCTGGAGCAGTGGGGGTGGCATTGGGACCTGAGACTGGGGCTCACCCCTCCTTTCCCTCATACCTCTAGTTCCGGAAGAAAAAGCTCAAATTCTGTAAGAGCCACATTCACGACTGGGGCCTGTTTGCCATGGAGCCCATTGCAGCTGATGAGATGGTCATCGAATACGTGGGCCAGAACATCCGCCAGGTAGGGGCTGTCTAGTGGGACAGGCCCTGTGGTTGGGCCCTGGGCAGGCTAGCCCCAGACTAATACCCTTTTGTGGCCAGGTGATTGCGGACATGCGGGAGAAACGTTATGAGGATGAGGGCATCGGTAGCAGCTACATGTTCCGAGTGGACCATGACACCATCATTGATGCCACCAAGTGCGGCAACTTCGCTCGCTTCATTAACCACAGCTGCAATGTGAGTGCCCAGTAAGGGCTGTCTCTGCCCTACCTCTGTGCAAGGACTTAAACACTCTTGGTATGGGAATCAGCTTGGGTCAGCCAATGGTTACAGGGAGTGAGGGTAGGGGACATGGTGCCTCATCCAAGGAACGCTTTTTGGGGGCCAGGCACAGTGGCTCATGCCTGTAATCCTAGCACTCTGGGAAGCCAAGGCCTGTGGATTGCCTGAGCTCAGGAGTTCAGTGAGACCAGCCTAAGCAAGAGCAAGACCCCATCTCTAAAAATAGCCTCATGTTGTGGTGGGTACCTGTAGTCCCAGCTACTTGGGAGGCTGAGGCAGGAAGATTGCCTAAGCCCAAGAGTTTGAGATTGCTGTGAACTATGACACCAGTGCACTCTGTTGAGGGTAACAAAGTGAGACACTTGTCACAAAAAAAAAAAAAAAAAAAGGCTCAGCACCCTTAGCTCACTGGTTAGGGTGCAGGTCACATACACTGAAGTAGGCGGGTTCAAACCCAGGGCTGCTAAACAACAATGACAACTGCAACAAAAAAAGAGCTGGACATTGTGGCGGGCACCCGTAGTCCCAGCTACGTGGAAGGCTGAGGCAAGGGATTCGCTAAAGCCCAAGAGTTTAAGGTTATTTTGAGCTGTGATACCATGGCACTTGAAAGATGGCGACATAATGAGACTCTATCTCACAAAAAAAAAAAAGAAAGAAACCTTTCTCTTCTCAGCCTCAGTATTTTCATTTATAAAATAGGCACTATGAGGCTTTCTCTTTTTTTCTTTTTTTGAGATAGAGTTTGACTCAGTCACTGTAAGTAGAGTGCTCTGGTGTCATCATAGCTCACAGCAACCTCAAACTCTTGGGCTCAGGTGAACCTCTTGTCTCAGCCTCCCAAGTAGCTGAGACTACAGGCATGTGCCAGGACACCTGGCTAGTTTTTCTATTTTTAGTAGAGACAGGGTCTCACTCTTGAAAAGGCTGATCTTAAACTCCTAAGATTAAGCAATCCACCTGCCTTGGCCTCCAGAATGGCATTATGAGGCTTTTGTTACCATGTAAAGGACTAATGGTATTCAGGAAGTGGTTGGTTTAATTAATTGATAATTATGCAGTTCTTCTCTGTGCTGGGCATTTTTGTGTGCTTCCATTGGTCAGGCTCAGCCCCCCTAGGGCAAAGCTGTCCTGCAGAACCTTTTGTGGTGGGGGAAGTGCTCCGCATCTGTGCTACCCATGGTACTGAGCACTTGAAATATGGCCACTGCAACTTAGGAACTGAGTTTTCAATTGTGTTTAGTTTTAATTAATTTAAACATAAATAGATGATTATGGCTAGTGACAGCTGAGTGCTAAAAGGCGAGGGCAGGGAGCTTGAAGAAGGAGTCAGGGTGGTTCTGGGTGGATACCCCTAACTTTGGGTTCAAGTCTTGGCATCACTACTTAACATGTTACTATAGCCACCTCAGTTTGATCATCTGTAAAACAGGGACAGTAACAGTCCTTCCATGTAGGTGATTGGGAGGACCAAACAGGTTATTACTCGTAGGCCCTCTGATGTACTGACAAAGCAAGACTTGCATATGTGCTAGCTGGCGTGACTGTGACTTGTCTGGCCTGAAGGGGCCTGGTTGAGACTTTTTGTGACTATCCTGTGATATCTGAGGGATAAGAGGGAATGACCAGGTGAAGTGAGCAGGGAAAGTGCAAAGGGCATGTTCAAAGGCAGTGGAGACTGGCTCAGCACCCCTAGCTCAGTGATTAAGGGTGCCGGCCACATGTACCAGGGCTGGTGGATTTGAACCCGGCCCTGGCCTGCTAAGCAACAACAACAATAACAGAAAACAGCCAGGCATTATGGCAGGCATCTGTAGTCCCAGCTACTTGGGAGGCTGAGGCAAGAGAATCGTTTAAGCCCGAGAGTTAGAGGTTGGGCTCTCTACCGAGGGTGACATCATGTAAGACTCTGTCTCAAAAAAAAGGCAGTGGGGAACACACCTCGTTGAGAGACAGCAAGAGGGCATGGGTGAGAGTATAGGATAGGCAAGGTCAAGGGTGATCAAGTCTCTCAGCCTTGTTAGTTGAGGAACCAAGTTTCTCTAAAAGTTGAGGCAGGGCTTGACGCCTGTGGCTCAAGCAGCTAAGGCATCGGCCACATACACCTAAGCTGGCGGGTTCAAATCCAGCCCAGGCCTGCCAAACAACAATGACAGCTGCAACCAAAAAAAAAAAAAAATAGCCAGGCATTGTGGCAGGCACCTGTAGTCTCAGCTACTTGGGAGGTGGAGGCAGGAGAATCGCTTCAGCCCAGGAGTTGAAGGTTGCTGTAAAGCTGTGATGCCATAGCACTTTACCCAGTGCAACACTTGAGGCTCTGTCTCAAAAAAAAAATAAAATAAAATAAAAAGTAAAAGTTGAGGCAGGTTACTGGGAGGTGTGGAGCCATGGGGTGACCGGATCTGTTGTCCCTTTGGAAGGGTTTCTGTGGCTGCAAGATCAGGGGTCAGCAATGATGGAGGACTGAGCATGGCTGGTGGCAGCTGAGGAAGGTAGAGGGCAGTGGGCAGAATCAAGAGGTCGTTAGGAGGTAGAGCCCTCCAGATGTGGCGCACCAGATCAGGCACTGGTAAAGGCAATCACTGGGAGACAGGGTTGGGGACCTGGTACACAGTGTGGCCACTGCCCAGAGCAGAAGGAGATGTGAATTTAGGCTCAGAGATGTCTTCTGGAGCTGCCTCTGGCAGATAGCAGGTAAGACTTAGAGGTTTGGTGCAGGAGCCAGCAAAACTTTTCTGTAGGCTCGGCGCCTGTGGCTCAATCGGCTAAGGCGCCAGCCATGTACACCTAAGGTGGCGGGTTTGAATCCCCACCCTGGGCCCGCCAAATAACAATGATGGCTGCAACCAAAAAATGGCCGGGCGTTGTGGCGGGCGCCTGTGGTCCCAGCTACTTGGGAGGCGGAGGCAGGAGACTCGCTTGAGCCCAGGAGTTGGAGGTTGCTGTGAGCTGTGATGCCATGGCACTCTA
>CAUYQV010163997.1:0-10544 GCA_963574575.1 Galagoides demidoff
CATCACAGCTCACAGCAACCTCCAACTCCTGGGCTCAAGCAAGTCTCCTGCCTCAGCCTCTCAAGTAGCTGGGACCACAGGCGCCCACCACAACGCCTGGCTATTTTTTGGTTGCAGCCCTCATTGTTGTTGGCGGGCCCAGGCTGGATTCGAACCCGCCACCTTAGGTGTATGCGGCTGGTGCCTTAGCCGCTTGAGCCACAGGCGCCAAGCCAATATTATACATTTCTAATGATAGTATTTTTAAAGCTGAAATAAATGAACTCTCCATGGAACTAAAAATTATTAGAAACTTCAAATATGGATTAAATTCTCAGGAATGTGGTATATATGAAAAACTTCACAGAGCTTACTTGAAAGGGAAAATGCTCAGTTATACTCCTACTCTGCTCATGAAGAATGGATTTTACAATATTCTTTTTAAAATGTTAGGTAGAGATACTTGGCTGTTCCATTTATACCTACACTTGGCAGAGATGTAAATTTTAGAAGGCAAAGAAGTTTCTGAGCAGAGTACCCCTACCTACCTGAGGGAAGACTTTACTAGCTATTATCCAGATTTGGTTTACAAGAAACATTAAGTAATAAACATGTAGCAAGTGATGGTGAAAAGCTCTTAAGTACAGAAAATTAAAATGACTGACAACATGACTATTAAATGTTCATGTTCTTATGAAAAGAAGATGTCTACCACATATAAGTAATGTTTAATACTCAAAACATGATCCTTTGAAAAGTCTATATCATGATTTAAAGAGTTTTTAAGCTTTAGTATGCTTTCATTGCCATTATAGTTACAATTTTTTGTTTAGAGGTCACATCAGTATTATCCATAGTAAAGGTGTATATTTTGATTGTATTTAAAATTTAAAAGATAATTACAAGGTGTATAGAGTAACTGAAAATGTGGTCATTTCTAAATGTGAAATAGACTGAGGCTTTCTAACAGTCAATGGTCCTACGATGGTTCGACTTCATATTTTTTGACTTTGTGATGGATTTATTGGAGTATTAAATGGATTTTTGACTTAAAACATGAAATTTCAACTTATGATACAATCATCATAAGTTAAGGAGATTCTGTACTCTAGGCTGCATGTTGCCCAAAAGTTAAATTTGATTTCAATTTGCAAACTGTTTTTTTTTTTTTTTTTTTGCAGTTTTTGGCTGGGGCTGGGTTTAAACCCACCACCTCTGGCATATGGGGCTGGTGCCCTACTCCTTTGAGGCACAGGTGCTGCTCTGCAAACTGTATTTTAAGAAACATATATGCTAAGACAGGACAAAAACCAGTGACCATTTCTCATAGGAGAAATCAACATTCATTTATTTCACTGCAGATGTATATTAAAATATAAATGTGTTTTAGTGACTTGAATACACTCATTAGTGACTTTAAGTTATGTAAATCTATGGCATGTAATTATGTCAAAAGTTCTTCTGAATGTGGCAGTCATGAACATAATTCCTATAATTCAGACTGAAAAGACAATTATCAACAGAGCAAGTGTGGTGGTGGCTCATGCCTGTAATTCTAGTACTCTGGGAGTCAAAAGCGACTGGACTGCTTGAGCTTAGGAGTTCAAGACCAGCCTGAGCAAGAGTGAGACCCTTCTCTACTAAAAATAGAAAAACTAGCTGGGCGTTGTGGCAGGTACCTGTAGTCCTAGCTACTTGAGAGGCTGAAGCAAGAGGATCGCTTGAGCCCAGGAGTTTGAAGTTGTTGTGAGCTATAGTGATGCCATAGCACTACCCAGGGCAACAGAGGGAGACTGACTCAAAAATAAATAAATAAATAAATAAATAAAATAAAATAAGGAACAATTATCATTAATACTGTAATGACAGTCTTTTAAAACTCTGGAGTAAATAGATATAAAAGGCCATAAGTAAGGTAAGAAGGGTTTGTTTCTTAAATCTTATCTGCTTTGGTGTAATATGGTTGTTGTTATGCCAGCTTTATAAACTATTATGTGTGTCTACAGTATGGCTGAAATTTTCTTGATTCAATTCTGTTTGTGAGAGCTTAACAAAATATGTTCTCAATTCTTTGTATGTCTTACCTAATAAAGAGATTAGACATCAGGAAGTAAACCTACCTCTTTTGGGTCATCCCCACTCAGCTTAAATTTCCGTGGGATCTTGCTTCTGGCAAACTTGCATCCATTATAGTACATGCTCCAGGAACAACCAAAAGAAAAGGAGGCACCACAGGTTTCTGGATCCAGCCCCTGGCAGGCACATGTCCTCCTGAGAAATCAAAGGAACACATTCATGGTTGTGGATAACATTATCTAGATCACCAGTCTCATATTCTGAGTATGTATATGAAAAATGAGTTTGAAAAGAAGTCTACTCTAACTCTATATTAAGCTGTGGAATAAACACCCACAGAACAGAACTGTTTCAATTGACTTTAAAAAGTCATTGGAGTATAATATACAAACGGAAAATTGCACATAATTGTACAGTTTGAAAACGTTCACAAATGAAACACACCCAGGTAAATAGCACCCACACTAGGAAACAAGACATTTCCTAGCTCTTAGAATCTCCTTTCACACTTCCTCTGAGTTGCTGTCTCCCTAACAGTAACTTCTTATAGAACAGAATAGATTTGCCTATTTTTATACTTGATATATATGGGATTATAAGCTTATTTATGTCTGGCTTCTTTGTACAGCATTATAAAATGAAGATATTCATCCATATCAGTGCATGTAGTTGTACTTTATTCATTTTTATTGAGTATCATATCCCATTCTGTGAATGTGCCACAAATTAATCATTCTATAACTGATGGGCATTTCAGTGCTTTTTGGCTTTTGGTTAAAACACAGCATGGTTGTGACTTTACAGCCCTAGTCATATATTTCCTAATGAAAATAAACATACAAAGAAACCAAAATATGATAAAACCTATAAAGTGAATTTTTCTAAATGTAGAATATAAATGTTGTAACACAATAAGAAAATGACATGAAGGCTATGTTAACCAGTTGGATGAAAATATTTCCAATTTTATACAAAACCAGCACACTGTACCCCATGACTGCATTAATGTACACAGCTATGATTTAAAAAAACAAACACACAAAACTATTCAAGTAGTCTAATGAATTACTTTGAAATTATGTATATTGTGATATAAAGAAATCTGTTCATGTCAAAACCCAAGAATATCAGTGTACGAGAGGTGAAACAAAAGTAAATACCCTATAATCTTAATAGGAAAAAGCAGTATGAAAGTATGATTTGAGTTTAAAAAAGAAACTTGTAAATTTTCTTTCTAAAAAATAATTACTTCATGTGTCCGCCACTTGAAAAAGCCTAAAGTCATGACATACATATCCATAGTAAGAGGCACATCTAGACCCAGACTGCCATCTCCAAATATGATCTCTCATCAAAATGAACACAGATAAAAATCTCTGAAATTCACCCACTAATTTATGCTTTTGTTTCCATTTATGTCATTTGTTTACAAACTATAGTCAATTGTAACCAAATAATAAGGAAAAGTTCTTTCAGGAATTCCAGCCAATAAATGCAAAAGGAATATTAGAATTAGAAATTATTATTTTACAAATGTCAGCAAAAAGGGCAGTATATGGATCTCTGAAAATTCTCCCCTCCATAAAAGCAGTAAGAGTGCTGATAAATATTGTCAGAATCAACTTTTTCAGCAATCTGGAAATTAACAAAAGGCTTGCAGGGAGCACTTATTCAAGAACAACAACAGAATGTCAGAAAAGTGAGCTTTAACTCTCCTCACAGCTTTACAGTAGCCTCAAACAAAACAACCCACATTTATGATGAAAGTCAGCAGCCTGGCAGCCACTGGAGGGGGCCAGATGGTTTGGATATCCTCCAAAGCCCTATTCCCAGAGAACTGGCAATAGTTGGCCTATTTGATAGTTCCCTGGAAAACCCCACCAGTAAGGTTATCTTCATTTGAACTAACTTGGAGCATACCTAGTGTAAACAGCTTTTTCCCAGGTGGCATTTCTTGAACATAAAAGAGGAACTGTTGAATACTATTACTGACTAAGGGGGTGGATAAAAGTAAAAAATGGGGTAACCAAAAAATGTTAAAAGTAAAACCTGGGAAATAAGTCTATAGGAGGCTTTGAAAAGTTCCAATATATTCCTAGAAATTTAAAAAAGTGTGTGCATGTGTAGGACTGTATGCATGTTTACCAAAAGCATGAGAAATCCCTAACATTGAGACTCTGCACAAGCAAAGAATGAAGGATAAGCAGAGTTCTCAACAGCCTGGCTTTTAGAGTTAAATGCCTACCCTAACACAGACCCGTTGGCAAAGACTGGGGAACTTATTGTTTCAGGTCCCTAAAGAATTCTGTCTGTTCATTAGCTGACCATTAAGCTAACCAATCAGAGACTTCAATTGGTACATATAACAAAGAATTAAACTTTATAACAATAGTTCAACAAAAGTCACATATAAACAGCATATAAGTAATAAATTCTGAAGAGGAGGTAAAATCTGATTACCAAAGTTACAACATTATTTAAAACGTCCAGTTTAAAAAGTAAGAGACATATAAAAGAAATTATGTCCCACATGGAGGAAGAAAAGTAGTCAATAGAAACCATTCATGAAGAAGCCCAGATGTTAGACTGCTGGACAAAGATTTAAAGTCAGCTATTTCAAGTACACTCAAAGAACTGAAGGAAACTGTGTTTAAAGTAGGAAAACAGTGCCTCATTAAATAAATGAAATAAACCCAAGAGAAAGAGATATTATAATAAAGAAATAAAACTCTGAGGCTCAAAAGTATAATAACTGAAATGAAAAATTTATTAGAGGGGTTCCCCAGAAGATCTGAATGGAAGAGAGGAAAATGGGGGGAAGGAACTTAATGTAGGTCAACTGAAATTGATATTCAGTCTCATAAACAGAAAAAGGAATGAAAAAAAGTAAATAGAACCACTGAAGCCTGTGGGACACCCCAAAGCACACTAACATATGAATAATGGGAATCTTCAAAGCAGAGGAGCAAGTGGAAGATTTAAGAAAAGAAAGACTATTTGAAAAAATAATGGCTGAAAACTTTCTAGATTTGATGAACTTTTATATATCCAAGAAGCTTAATTAACTTCATGTAGCATAAATCCAGACACATTCATAGATAGAACAGCATAAGCAAACTGCTAAAAGTCAATGACAAAGAATCCTGAAAGCTGTAAGAGAAAAGTAACTCATCATATTCAAGGGAGTCTCAGTAAGAATAGCAGCTGATCTCTCAGAAATAATAGAAGGAAGGGGGATGAAATATTAAGGTGTTTTTAAAAGTCAACCAAGAATTCTGTATTTAACAAATCTATCCTTAAATAATGAATAAGGGCATTCTCTGATAGTTTATTTTTATCAAATAAGCCCTACAAAAAATACCATATGAATCTTTTCAGCTGAAAGAAAAGGATATTAGATAGTAACTCAAATCTACCCAAAAACTTAAGGAGCATGAGTAAAAATAATTAACAGGTAAAAATTAAAGTATATATTTATTGTATTTTTCTCCTATTTAACACAGATGCATAAAGCAATAATGATAAGCCTGTATTAATGGGCATAAAATGTAACATGTATAATAGCACAAAGGAAAAGGGTTTGGAGCTATACAGAAACAATTTTCTTAGACTCTTCTAATGAAGTTGTTATTACTCTAAACTAGATTATTATAAGTTGTCAATTTTAACCCCTGGGCAACCACTAAGAAAATAACACCCACAAAAAGGTAGTAAAAGAAATTAAAAAGGAGGACAAGTGGAACACTAGAAAATATCTATTGAATACACACAAAAAATACACTAATAAAGGAATAGATAAACCAAAAGACAAAAGATACAGATGCAATGGCAGACAAATGCAAGTTTATCAATACTTACATTAAATATGATTAAAAGACAGAGATTGGTCAAGTGAATTTTTAAAAGATATCTAATGATATGTAGTCTACAAGAGCTACACTTTAGTTTTGAACATACAAATGGTAATCAAAAGAGAGCTAGAGTAGCCACACTAATATCAGACAAAAAGACTATTCTCAACAGACACAAGCAAGTACATCTCATAATGATAAAAGGTCAATGTGTTAAGATGTTATAATAAGTACAAACATATACACACCTAGAAATGTAGCACCAAAATACATGAAGCAAATAAATGGCAGAATTAGAGGGAGAAAAAGGCAATTCTATGTTCTACTTTCATTAATGCATAGAACAACTAGAAAATCAAAAAGGAAATGGAGTTGTGAAAAATACTATAAATGAACTAGGTGTAACATGTTTCAAAATACATATGTCAAATTATAAAACAAGTCTAAACGAATACTGTCAAAATTGTGCAACATTATGTTATCTGATGATGACAATCAAAATTACAAATGAATAACAGAAGAAAAGTTGGGTAATGAATGTGTAAAAGTAACACATTCCTACACAAAGAATCAAGAACATAATCACAAGGGAAGTTAGATTATTTCATTTACTTTGTGGTAAATGAAAACTCAGCATACGCAGATTTTATAGAATAGAGCTAAAGCAGGGGTGGAAGGACATTCATATCTTTAAATGTCTATATTAAAAGAAAAATATTTTCAAATCAATAAACTAGCTTTCCACCTTAAACTAGAAAAAGAAGTGCCAACTAAGCCTAAAACAAGCAAAATAGAGGAAATACTAAAGTTAAAAGTGGAAATTAATGAAATAGAGAAGTAAAAACAATAGAGAAAAATCAAAGAAACTAAAAGGTACTTCTTTAAAGCTCAAGAAAATTGAAAAAAACTTTAGGTAGACTGACAACTAAAAGATGAAAGAAGACTCATATCAGTAATGAAAAAGGAAACTATTATTATTGACTATATATATGAGCACTTAAATACTGTAAAAATTTTAACAAATTAGATAACATAGGACAAATTTCAAGGACAAATTCCGTCAAAGACATAAACTACTAAAAATGGACTAAAGAAGAAACAGGAAATCCAAATACACCTATAACAAGTAAAAATATTAATAATCAAAAGCCTCCACAGGACTTGTAGTTTCTGGTCTGCTATGGAAGAAGCTTGGAAGTTGTCATTTCACGCTAACAAGAAAAAGCCAAATAACAACAAAAAAGTCAACACTATTTACTTAGATCTTAGACATGAAATCACAGGGCAAATCACTGCCCTAAAATCAGAGAGATGGGCAGATACAAAGAATAACAACTTACTAGGGCAGAATCCTATGGGCAGAAAAGTCCATGGCAGTGATTTTCAACCAATGTGCCACAAGAGGATCTTATAGGGATGTTGTGAAAATTTTTAAAGATCATTAATTATTTTTGAAAGAAGTTCAAAGTACATCATAAGTGTGCTGCAGAAATTTCATTATAGGTTCAAAAAAAAAGGTGGAAAAACACTGCTCTATGGAAACAAGTGCTGTGGCAGTGAAACCTGAATTACTGCAGGCTCAGTGCTAATAACTCAGAACTAAAATTTTCAGAGGCATCTTGTCATAGTGTGGTCCTTACACTTTACTTTTGTTACTTTTTACCTATAGGAGGCTGATGGTGTTTGCAAAATAAAAGTTGCAGAAAAATCCTTTTATAATACCATATGGGGAGGGAACAAGAAAACATTTTGAAAGATGCCACACCCTTCTCTTCTTAATAAGGTCTGCCTTCAGCAGAATCTGTTAAACCAGAGCCTAACCTAGTGGGGTTTTATAAGAACCTACTGACCAGGGGGAAGAGAAATACTCAGTACCAATTCACTGTAGCCTTACATTTGGAGAAAGGGAAATACCCAAGTCCACTATGATATGAGAGATGAAAAAGGGGACATCACTACAGACCCCATAAACATTAAAAGGATAATAAAGGAATATTATGATCAAATTTATGCCCCAAATTTAAATATCTAGATGAAATGGATTAATTCCTTGAAAGACAATCTAAATAGCCCCATACCTATCAAAGAAATTGAATAATAACTTTCTAAAACAAAAAGCATGAGGCCCACATGGGTTCATTGGTGAATTATACCAAATACTTAAAGAAGATGTACCAATTCTCTACAATGTCTTTCAGAAGACAGAAGCAGAGGAAAAATATTTTGTAATTAATTCTATGAGGTCAGCATTACCTTAATGCCAAAACTAGACAAAATTTTCACAAGACACACTTAACAAAATCTAGCACCCATTTATGCCATTCACATGATTCAAACACATAACACACACATACAAACTCTCAGGAATAGAGGGGGACTTCCTTAACTTGATAAAGAATATGAAACCCTGCAGTTAACATATTTAATGCTCATAAACTCTAAGATTTCCTGCTAAAATCTAGTCCAAGGCAAGAATATGCCTGCCACTTTTTCAATACTGCACCAGAAGTTTTAGCTAATACAATAAGACAGTAAAAAGAAATGGAATGTGTACTGATTGGGAAGGAAGAGATCAAACTATTTTTGTTCACAAATGGCATGACCACCATGAAAATCAAAGAGCTGACAACAGCTCTTTATCTGTTAAGTAATTATAGCAATCAATGCAGAATATGAGGTTAATAATAAAAACTTTTTTGCATACTAGGAATGAACAAGTAGAATATGAGATTTAAAAATACATTATCGGCTCGGGGCCTGTGGCTCAATCGGCTAAGGCGCCAGCCACGTACACCTAAGGTGGCGGGTTCGAATCCCCAGCCTGGGGCCGCCAAACAACAATGATGACTGCAAACAAAAAATGGCCGGGCGTTGTGGCGGGTGCCTGTGGTCCCAGCTACTTGGGAGGCTGAGGCAGGAGACTCGCTTGAGCCCAGGAGTTGGAGGTTGCTATGAGCTGTGGTGCCATGGCACTCTACCCAGGGGGATAGCTTGAGGCTCCCTCTCAAAAAAAAAAAAAAAAAGAGAGACAAAGAAGAAATTTGGATTTACATTGTATTTATCCACTCACACCTTACTGTAACTGCTAGGATTTTCCATTCAAAAGTTCAATCAAATTTTCCTCTAGGGAGTTTTCTAACCCAACATACAAGGATATTCTAAATCATCAGCATGCTTGGAATAATGGGACAGTCTTCTGTGCCTCTGAAGAGGTAAACAATAAATAAATTTAAAAACATACTGTCACATACTCCCATAGTTTAGTATGTATTCCATACATACTTTGATGCAAGGAATTATATTTAATTAAGAACAAAATCTTTATTAATAATCAAGGCATCAGACCAGATATGATGGCTCATGCCTGTAATCCTAGCCATCTGGGAGGCCAGGGCAGGGGGATGACTTTAGGCCAGGAGTTTGAGGCAGATGTGAGCTAAGCTAGATGCCATAGCACTCTAGCCTGGGCAACAGAGAAAGACTCTGTCTCAAAAAAATAAAATAATCAAGGTATCAATTGTATAAGATTCATATATAATAGGCTTATTTTGTGAACCCATCTAAGTATTAATGAAACAAACTTTAAAAAACTATAAGCATTTAAGTCACTTTTTATGTTAATGGAATATTACTGAAGAAAATTCAGCCATAGTCTATCAGTACACATGAATGTTGATGGTGTAGCCAAAAACAAAGAAATCACAAATGCCATCCACCAACCAGTCTCAGAGGCATGACTAATGAAAAGACTATTTCAGTAAAACAGCTATCCTCATCTCCCTTTCCAGCAGTTAAATCAATAGTCCCTCACACCACAGGTTTCAGAGATGAATGAAAGGAGAGAGAGCAAGGCATACTCACAGGTTGTACAGCATGTCGGCCATGTTGCTGCGGTAGTACAAAGCATTTCTATAGGCGCTTTCAGCTTCAGAAATTTTGCTCTGACTCTTCAGAACATTTCCAAGGTTACCCCATGCTGCCAAGAAGAAAAAGAAATTTTCAGGCTGAGCGTCAACCCAACTACACATGACATAATATCAGGCCAACAGGAAGTACCACAGGGAGAGAAAACTTTCAAAATACATTTTGAAGAAGGAACATTGATTTATTTTATACTCTTAACATTTCATCAAACCAGAAGATTAAATAAAATCGAAGCCTTAAAAAATTAATTATGATGACTCAAACCTGATATACATGTACAGTTCATCATAAAGTCAAGAACAGTGTCATCTTAAGATCACTTATAAAGACTTTCGTTTTTCGGTAAGGGTCTCAGTGGTTAAAATTATGGTATCCTTACTAGACCAGAAATTTTAAGAAATCATCTTAAAAATAAAGGTTTAGTTAGACTAGAAAAAAATTTATAAATGGCACAGAAGATTTGGAGATGAAAAGCAAAACAAACAAATAAGATGAAAGTTATAAGGAAACTTACTAGGCATCAAAACTATCAATAAGAATTTATGCCTCTGGCTCAGAGCCTGTGGCTCAATCGGCTAAGGCGCCAGCCACGTACACCTAAGGTGGTGGGTTTGAATCCCCAGCCCGGGCCCGCCAAACAACAATGATGGCTGCAACCAAAAAATGGCCGGGCGTTGTGGTGGGCGCCTGTGGTCCCAGCTACTTGGGAGGCTG
>CAUYQV010163999.1:0-13705 GCA_963574575.1 Galagoides demidoff
TTTTTTTAGACAGAGCCTCAAGCTATCCCCCTGGGTAGAGTGCCATGGCATCACAGCTCACAGCAACCTCCAACTCCTGGGCTCAAGCGAGTCTCCTGCCTCAGCCTCCCAAGTAGCTGGGACTACAGGCGCCCGCCACAAGGCCTGGCCATTTTTTGGTTGCAGCCATCATTGTTGTTTGGCGGGCCCAGGCTGGGGATTCAAACCCGCCACCTTAGGTGTATGTGGCTGGTGCCTTAGCCGCTTGAGCCACAGGCACCGAGCCAAATTTCTTTTTTTATATGCAAATATAATATGCTAAAGACCACATGAGATTTTGTCCTCTGAATTTATTTTTTAGTAGTGGAAACCAGCTTGGTCTTCCTTATGCATTTCTTCCTGGAACCAGTGGAATGGATTTATATAATTCCTGATTATGCATGTAAGAGTCATCTTCCATTTGGTCAGAATTAACGGGCTCAGATGGAGCAGAATTCATGGCCTCACTTAATAACTGAAACTTTTATCCTTTATAAACTTACTAAGAGGTTTTAGATATATAAGTTTAATTCTTTCTTTGTGTGCTGGGTTCCTTCCTTTCCATGTCTTAACCTGATCAATCTTTCTCCTCTAACTTTTCCCCTCCTAGTTAGTACAATCTGATCTCTTTCAACTCTAATGTCTCTTTTTTAGTTGTTAGCAATTAAGTGACACCATAAGGTCTATACTTGTAATGCTCTATTCAAGGTAAAAAAGGATCAAGCTCTGAGTAACACACTTAAAACAATTTTTACTTTTTTGAGACTGAGTCTTAAGCTGTCGCCCTCGGTAGAGGGCCATGGCATCATAGCTCACAGCAACCTCAAACTCTTGGGCTTAAGAGATCCTCTTGCCTCAGATTTGTTTGTTTGTTTTTTGTTTTTGAGACAGCGTCTCATTATGTCACCCTCGGTAGAATGAAGTAACGTCACAGCTCACAACAACCTCAAACTCTTGGGCTTAAGCGATTCTCTTGCCTCAGCCTCCCAAGTAGCTGGGACTACAGGCACCTGACACAATGCTTGGCTATTTTTTTGTTGCAGTCGTCATTGTTGTTCAGCTGGCGCTGAGCTGAGATTTTCTATTTTTAGTACAGACCAGGTCTCGCTTTTGTTTAGGCTGGTCTTGGAACTCATGAGCTCAAGCAATCCACCTGCCTTGGCCTCCCAGAGTGCTAGGATTACAAGCGTGAGCCACCTTGCCCAGCCTTAAAACATTCTTCACACCAGAAAGGATACTTGACAAATGTCTCCACAATCACTGGCAGATCTATGCTTAGAAAGTTGAAACGTGGGATAAAACTGGTGATGCTCACTGAAAAAGAAAAACAAGGAATAATGAATATTATTCATACCAGATAAGAATAGCATTATGAATGTTACCATACGATCAAAAATTGGGTTAACTGATTAAATTGATTAAGAAAGCCCTTCCTGGCTTGGCGCCTGTGGCTCCATCGGCTAAGGAGCCAGCCACATACACCTAAGGTGGCAGGTTCGAATCCCCAGCCGGTGCCTGCCAAACAACAATGATGGCTGCAACCAAAAAATGGCCGGGCGTTGTGGCGGGTGCCTCTGGTCCCAGCTACTTGGGAAGCGGAGGCAGGAGACTCGCTTGAGCCCAGGAGTTGGAGGTTGCTATGAGCTGTGATGCCATGGCACTCTACCCAGGGGGATAGCTTGAGGCTCCGTCTCAAAAGAAAAAAAAGAACTTGAGACAAATAAGAGCAAAAATCCCAAAGTTGACAAAAGCAAGAAATAATAAAGTTTAGAACATTTATAAAGAAAATAGAAAAAAATACAAAAATACCAATGAAACTATGATTTGGCTTTTTGAGAAGATCAACAAAATTGACAAATCCTCAGCAAGATTAAGAAATAAATAAAGATGACTCATGTAAAATCTGATGAAAAAGGAGACAATACATCTGAAGCCACAGAAATTAAAAGAAGTACAAGAGAATGCTATGAATAATTACAGTCCAACAAATTAGAAACCCTCAAAAAAAACTGATACATTCCTAGAAACATATAATATACCAACGCTGAATCATGAAGAAATATAAAATCTAAACAGACCAATAGCTTAGCAATGAGTTTGAATTAGAAATAAAAAAACCCTTTCAAAAAGGAAAGGCACAGGTCCAGACAGCTTGACTAGAGAATTCTATCAAACATCTAAAGAATTAACATCAGTTCCTTCAACTCTGGCAGCAAATTGAAAAATAGGAAATAACTTCAAAGCTCATTCTAGGAAGCCTATATTATCCTGATACCAAACCCTATCATAGACACTATGAAAAAAAGAAAGCAACAGACGAATATTCCTGGTGAATGTTAATGCAAAAATCCTTAATAAATTCCTAGCAACCCAAATTCAATAGTGCGTTAAAAAAAATATACACCATGACCAAGTGGGATTTATGCCTTGGGATACAAGAATAATTCAACATGTGAAAATCAATCATGTAATATACCACAGTGACAGAGTGAAGAACAAAAAACACATGATCACCTTAATTAATGCAGAAGCATTTGATGAAATTTAATGACTGTTCTTGATAAAAAAAAAAAAAAAAGCTCAATAAGGTGGAATGGAAGGAAACTACCATAACAAAGGCAACATATGTGAGGCCCACAGTGAACATCAAATTCAGAAGTAAAAGACTGAAGGACTTTCTCAGAACAAGGCAAGTATGCCCTCTCCCACTTCTATTCAACATAGTATTAGATGTTCTAGCCAGAACAGTGAGGCAATAAAAAAAAAAAAAGTCCCCAAAATTTGAAATGAAAAAATAATCTCTGAACACAAATGACCTCATCTAGTAGGTAGAAACCCTTAAAAATATCATACATACACACAAACTATTAGAACTAATAAATTCATCAAAGTTGCAGAATAAAATATCAACACACAAATCAAAACACAAGTTATGTTTTGATAAATAAAAATGAATAACCTGAAAAGGAAATTAAGAAAACAATATCTTTTAATAGCATCAAAAAGAATAAAACACTTAGGAATAAGCCTAATCAAGAACTGAAAAACTTTTACATTGAAGATTATAAACCATTACTGGAAACAATTAAGGATGGCACAAATAAATGTTAATATATACCATATTCATGGAATAAAAGACTCAGTATTGTTAAATTTTTCATAGTATCCAAAGTGAGCAACAGAACCAATGCAATCACTATAAAATACCAACGTCATTTTGCAGAAACAAATAGAAAAATTAAATCATCTTGGAAACCTAAGCCAAAACAATTTTGAAAAGTAAAATAAAATTGGAGGGCTCACACTTTCTGATGTCAAAACTTATTCTGAGCTACAAGAATCAAAACAGTATGGAAGTGGCATAAAGCTAGACAAACAGACCAAAGAAACAGAATAGAGAGCTAAATAAATCCTCAAATATATCACCAAATGCACTTCAACAAGGGTATCAAGACTTCTCAATGAAGAAAGAATAGCCTTTCCAACAAATGGTTTGGAAACTAGATATCCACATGCAAAATAAGTTTGACCCTAATACGATACACAAATGGCAACTCAAAATGGAATAATGACCTGAATATAAGAACTAAAACTGTAAAACTCCTAAAATAAAATATGTTGGGGAAGGGGACACAGGAGAAAAGCTTCGTAAGATTAGTCTTGGCAATGATTTATTTGATATTACACCAAAAGCATAAGCAGCAAAAGTATAAATAGACAAATGGGGCTGCAGAAAATTTTAAAACTTTTGTGCAAAAGACACAATGACAGTGAAGAAGAAAAATCTATAGAATGGGAAGAAATATTTTCAAATTATATATCTGATGGGGATTAATGTCTGGAATATACAAATTTGTTCAAATAATCTAATTAAAAGTAGACAGAGTATTTGAATAGAAATTTTTCAAAGATGACATATGAGTGGCCAAAAAGTATATAAAAAGATGTTCAACATCATTAATCATTAGAGAAATTCAAATCAGATCCACAGTTAACTATCACCTTATACCTTTTTAAAACAACCCAGAAAATAAATGTGGGTGAGGATATGAAAAAAACTGTAACCCTGTACACTGTTACTAGGATTATAAAATGGTAAAACTGCTATGGAAAACAGTATGTAGTTGCCTTAAATAATTAAAAGTAAATCTACCACATAGTCCAGAAATCCTACTTCTTGTATATATCCAAACTAATTGAAAGCAGGGTCTTCAAGCAATATTGTACGCTCGTGTTCATAGCAGCACTATTGACAATGTCTAAGAAGTAGAAGAAATACTAATGTCCATAAACAAATGAAAGAATAAGCAAAACGTGGTCTATGCATATATGTACCATGCAGCCTTCAAAAAGAGGAAATCTTATCACATGCTACCACATGAACGAATCTCGAAAACATGCTAAGTGAAATAAGCTAGTCACAAAAAGACGAATGCTGCGTAATTCCACATATATGAAGTATCTAAAGTAATCACACTAGCAGAGAGAGTAGAAAGCTGATTACCAGAATTCTGGGGAAGAGGAAAAAAAGAGGCTATTTAATAGGTATAGATTCTCAGCCTTGCAAAATTAAAATGTTCTAGAGATCTGTTTCATAGCAATGTGAATAGACCTATCACTGCTAAATTGTACATTTAAAATAATAAAGATGATAGATAGAAAACACAACATGACCAATTGTGTTTATTCCAGGAATACAAGATTGTGTAGTATTTTAAAATCCTGAAATTAAATGCAAAAAACTAATTGTTATAAAATAATATAACCAGGGTAATGAAGAATTTCTTTTAGCAAATCAAAAAAGCACAAATGATAAAGGAAAAGATTAAAAATTTATCATTAAAATTAATTATGCCTATTCATCAAAGCACAATGTCTAAAAAATAGAAGGATAAAAGTCAGACGCTGAGAGATGTTTTCAAAATAGTTAAAATATATTTTAAGAATATATATTAATATATATTTATATATATTAATAGAATAATAATTAAGGAACTCTTCAAAATCAGTAAGGAAATGGCAAACCACGTAATAGGAAAAAATGGGTAAGATTATGAAAAGAAATTTTATGGAAGATGATAAATAAATAGGCAATATACATATGAAAAGATTTTCAACCACACTGGTAACAAGGAAAATGCAAATTAAAATATATATGTTATACAGCCAGAAAAAAAAGTCTAAAGATGTTAATTTTTGATAAGAAGTAGAAACAAGTAGAATTCTTTCATACTGCTGTGAAAGGTAAATTAGGAAAGACCATTTGGAAAGCAATTTGGTAATTTCTAATAGATTTGAAATTGTTTATATTAGTTTTCTATAACTGCTATAGTGAATTAAATCAGATGTAGCAGCTAAAATAATAACCATTCATTATCTCACAGTCATAGGTTGAATGAGCTAACCAAGGAATTCCACTTAGGAATTCACAAGGCTGAAATCAAAGTATTAGCCATCTTGAGTTCTTATCTGGAGGATCTGAGAGAGAATCTGCTCCCAGGATCAATCTGGTTGTTAACAGACAGAATTTAATTTCCTCCCATGGTTTCCATGTGGCCTCGTAGTTCCAAGTCACCAACAAGTAGGTTAAAGTCCTTCTTGCTCTACAGGTGTAACTTTCTCTGGCACTTGTATATCTTTTGCCTTTAAGGGTTTACATGATTACACTGGGTCTACCTATATATCATTCTATCTTTTTTTTTTTTAACTTATTTTAAACTTTTATTTTTTTAATTAGCAATCACATCAGGACTCAACAAGAGCAGAAACTCAAATGGATAGTTTTTCTTAACACATCAGGCTAGAGCAGAGTTTAAACCAAGCTGGACATAGGCCAGCTCCAACCAACTGAATCTCTCCTTCTTGGCATTAGTCACATGAGGGGGAAACTGGCTTCACTTCTCCTAAGGAAGTAGGTGGAGGCCATTCATGGCTTCCTCAAGTTTGACAATCTCTCAGTGCCACAAAAGGCCGTACCTCTCAGCCAAGCCCTAAACCACCCACATGGTTCAGACTCTGTACACATGGGTGCTATAAACCACAATCTCAGTGAGGCTTTGCCCACCTCCTCAAAGAAAGAGATTCGCAATCTGTCTGGGCCAAATATGGGTTTCAACAGCTATGTCTGCACCTGAAACACCTTGCTCTATCAGGTCTTATGAAACATTCAACCATGGTGGGCTATCTTCACATTTTGGGAGTGTTTCCATGTTGTGACCCTCAGATCCACTCTCACTAGCAGAATCCCTTCTACACTGTTTATAACCTATGACCTTAGAATTTTATTCCAGGTATATGAGACATGTACATTTATTGTAGCATTGCTTATACAAGAAAAATAAACCCTTAAAACTATCGGAAAAAAATCTACCAACTTGATTCTAGGTATATTTGTAATTTCTAAAATGGATTACTATACAATGAAAAATAAAGAATAATCAAAAACAAACAAAAAGAAAGCCCAATGACTAGGTATTAGGTAAATATCTTTGTAATTCATAAAATTTACAAGCAGTGAATAAAATGAATAAACTACAGCTTCACACATTATCTGGATGGTTCCAACAAACTCTTGAAATAAAAAGTCACAGAAAAATATATATACTCTTATTTCAGTTCTGTAAGTCAAAAAACCTATAAAATGAAACATGACATTTAATAATTTTATGAAAAGCTCCCATAAGGTTCAATGGGTTTTAGAAAATTAATCTGTTTATGCTAAGCTAGACGAAAAAGTCCTATCATTAATGTGGGGTGTCTTTAGAAATATAGTAAGTTTCCTGCCTCAAAATATCTCTTTCATCAGCCTTTCCTAATATTGAAAATTTTTCAGGCTCCCAGATTTACCTTGAGGAAGTTCACTTGGTAAACCTGTTCATCTATTTTCATTTTCTAATCAATGCCACCTCTCTGACTCCTATAAACAGTGTTAATTCCTTCATTCTTTCTACCTTGTAGGTGCTCCTACTGTGGACATCAAGACCTAGTGCACAGAGTTTGTGTTTAAGCATTTCCACACAGCAGAGTTTAAATCCTAGGTACATCAATTAATGACTCTGACCATAAACAAGTTGGTTATGTTTTTTGTAATTCAGTCTCTTCATCTGAGAAATTAAAATAATAATGTAGTTTAAAATATCACATGTATAATAAACATAGCACCAAGCAAATATGCAATAAATTACAGTTGTTATTATTATGTGTTTACATGTATCACTCACAAGGGCAGTGAGTTCCACAAGGGCAGGGATTATACACTATTATCTCTACATACCTTCATCTAAAGATGTCTCACACTTACTAGATGTTGTCTAACCATGTGTTGAATTGAAGTGAATTTGACATAAGAGTAATGTCAGGAGGTCCTGGCTAAATAATATAACTCAGGATGGATGTACAAGAAGAGTTAACAAATTAAACTAGTGACACGCCTTCCATATGACCTTAGTACTTATTAGTTTGTTGACTGGCTCTCTACTAAGTAGGCCCTGAAGATAATAAATGTCATGAACTTGAGAGACAAGATAAAGAAATGAATATGGAAGACTAGGTAGCCAAAAGGGCAAAATGAGAACTGGAATTTAGGAATACTCTTCAAAACCATATTAACCAACTTAACACACAATTGGAAGCAATCTTGACTACAGTAACAAATCCCCACATTGGCGGGTACTGGGGAGTGATCATAGGCTGTAATAAGGGCTAATTCTTAACTGTGAAATATAAGTCAATGCCTTCTCCATGATAAGTCAATCTATTTTAACTGTGGCAAGAACAACTCAAAGCTCTCTACATTATTCTTTTAAAAAACTAAATTCAGTTAAACGTTAATTAATTTTCAAAGTTACCCAGTACCACAACAAAGTACTATGCTTTAATTTGGTAACACCTAAATAATTAATGTATGAAAGTTCTGTTCATACTTGAATTGCGCAGGGGACTTAGAGCTTAGAGGGGAAACAAATCATACAAATAATTGAATGAGACTATCTCCTGTGGGGTAATGCAAAATACTGAAATAATCATGTAAAAATTCATTATTTATGCACCAACATTAAGGATTTTAATCTAGGAAGTAAACCTATTGTTTTTCCTTCACAGTGTATGAATACGTCTTTAATCCCCAAAGAAATTATTCATGTGATCTTATATCTGGACCTTGTGATATTAATACCTAAAATTAATATTTCTTGACTATGAAATATTAATAAAACTTTGTATTGATATTTATACATCCAAATAGTAAAAAAAGCAAAAATCACTCAGCTTTACAAATTGTAATACAAATAAAATATAATTAATTTACTAATTTGTTCAACAAATAGTTATCTAGTGATATTCCAGGCATGGCAACTAGCACCTCCCAGATTCTACCATATAATCATTTTTAAAAGATTTAAAATCTTAAACTGTTTTAAAACCCTTTCATGGGCAGGATGCTAGGTAAGAAGGATATACATACAGTTGAAGAAATGTCCCTAGCCTGCAGGGCTCAGTCGGGAAAAAAACAAACACACAGTTAAAACTGATTAATTGATGCAGATATTGGTGCAGATATAATAAAGATATAATAATAAAAATAAAAATTAGAACTGAAGTAAGACTTATAACTGAAGTAAAACAAAGGTACCAGAAGAAAACCAAAAATGGGGCAATAATCCAAGTTTGACAAAAGCAAGTTTTTACCTCCTTTTGTACCTGCTATTTACCATAGCAGGTGACATGAAGTGAGTCTTCTAAGAAGGTGAGGGCAGGCAGGACAAGGTATAGAAGAACCGCTTTGGTCTGAATGTGCACACCCTGTAAAATCCATACACTGGAAACTTAACCCCCAATGCAAAAGTATCAGAAGATGGGTACTGGGGAAGTGTTCAGATCATGAGTGCCTATACACCTCATGAATGGATTAATGCTGCTATTAAAAAGAGCTTCTGGGAATGGGTTTTCTCTCTCTCTTCTGCTCTATGGGATGCAGAGTCTGCTTCTTTCTTGCCCTTCTATCTTTTACCATGTAAAGATGCAGGAAGAAGGCCTACGCCAGATGCTGGTACCTTGCTCTTGGACTTTCCAGCCCCCAGAACCTTGAAGGAATAAATTTCATTTCTTTATAAATTATCCAGTCTCAGGTATTCTGTTACAACTAAATAAAACAGAGCAAGACAAGTAAATATCTTCCAGACAAAGGGAAGATGGCCCACTGAAGGAGAAACAAGGATTTGAGAACATAATGTGTGTCAGGGAATAGACAGCACACAGCTGGGCCTCAAGGGCAGTCAGAAAGAGGTGAGATTATTTTTTTCAAAGGCTATGGAGAAGAATTGGAGGATCTCAAACACAGAAAAGAGGCTGAATTTTAGATCTGATTCTAAAGACCATGCTAGTAGGTACCATTGCACGAGAACAGGACTGATAAAGATAACACCATACACATCAAAGCTGGCTGGGAAAGCCATATAATGATCTAAGTAACCAAGGTCACTGCACAAGGGTTGTGGAGGTGAAACAGATGAGTTTGATTAAATTTGGTCACTAACTAGAAAAAGAAGGAGAGAGGGAGAAGGAATATAACATGACTCCTGGCTATCTCACTTACAAAAGTGTCCAGTGATGCTACCACAGAAAAAGAGCACAGCAGAAGGAGTATTGATGATATAAGGGACAGATTCACTTCCGGGCATGCTTAGCTTGAGGTTTCTTTGGCATATCTATGTCCAGTAGGCAGTTGTGCCAGGAGAGAAGTATGATTGATGTAAGATGCAAGCATTGATGACTCAAAGTGATAAAGTATCAGGGACATGTAAGAGATCACCCAGGTTAACACATACTATAAATGTAGATTTAAATTGTGTTGGTTCATAGATACATTTAAACTAAATGAAAGTGAGGCAGATTTTTAGGAAAAATATATTGCATGAAATCTCAAGTCATTCTTAGGGCTGAGAAGGGAAGAGAGGGAATACTACCAGGGAGCCAAGAAGATAACTAGGAGATAGTTTCACAAAAGCAAAGGGGGATGAGATGTGAGGATGAAGTGATCAAGACATCAACAGCCATAGGGAGGCCAAAAAGATGAGACCCACAAGCACTCAGTGGACCTGACACACAGGAGACTCTTGGCCCCAAGTAAGCCATTTGAACAAATTATAAAAACTGAGTTGAAGAGGAAATAGCAGTTGAAGAGAAATATAAGAAGAGCCTTTGAAGATGACCTGCCATGAAGGGAAGAATGGAGGGAGATTTGTAGCATAAGACAGAAACAAGGTTGAGAGTCTAGGGACCAGCAGGGAGGAAGCTGAAGATACAGGCAAGGTCCCTAGAAAGTCACTCTGGAGTGAGAGCCAGAGCTCAGATGGACACAGCTGCTTCAGATAGTCAACCAAGCCAGGAGGGAAGGACATAAACATAAATCTCTTCTGTAGTGAGCCAAAAAAACTGGATAAAGTTTAAAGGGCCGATCTGATTTTTTTCAAAACCAGTCTCACTCCTGACTGTCTTCTTCTTTTGATGTAGGGCAAGGCATTTCAATGATTTCAGCCTCACTCACCTCATCTTGAAAATGTGATTAACAGTCTGTATTTTTCTAGGCTGAGTAAAAATTGAGGGATTTAATATAGGAAAGACTCCTGACACAGTGTGATAGAGGGTTCAATAATAAACAGAACTAATATTCAATATGGCATTATTTCCTGGGAGAGTAAAAAGGTAAACCTGTTTTAAAAAAAACGGCTGGAAGTGAGGGAGGAAAAGCGTGCATGCTGGAGGGCTTGAAGGTTGTATGTAACTGTCGGAAAATCCATGAGCAGAAAGGGAAATTGTGCTCACAAGGGTCACAGCACGCTGCAGGTGAATCCCAGCAATCAGCGGTTTCACTAGCTTATTCGGTTCTGTACCAGGATCCTGCGGTGCCCATGCCATATGGATCCAGATGCAGAAAAGGTAAAATAACCAAACTTGACAACACTATAGAAGGTAGGGCCAGAGAAGGAAGAGTGCCAAAGATGTGGAAATTAAATTAAATTAAGTGAACAGCCCTGGCATCTACACTGGAAGGAAGTTTAAAAATCAGGAGAGTGTTGAGCTATAGGTATTGTACATCTCATGTGGCTAGAAAGTAATGTAAATTGAAATTGTCAACATGTTTCACTGGCAAACTAGAATTGTTTCAACAGGGCCCATGATGAATCTATAGAGATTTCTAAGAGGATAGTAAATAAAAACAAATAAATTATTTGCTGACCGTTAGAATCAGTGTTCCTATTACTTAGAACATAATATAGACTATGAAATATTATATGTTAATAGCTATATACAGAATATTCCAGACTGCCTTAAGGTATCAACTGTAGGCCTGTCAAACTGACATTTATCCATAAGATCTCAAAAATCCTTTGTTAAGCAAAGAAAAATAAAAGATACATGAATAGCCCAATAACCAAAAACTTTAATATTAACATTCAAGGGCAGAGAAATTGACTTTTAGTACATTAGTTTTCTTTTGAGGCCTAATTACATAAGCAAATTATTTCATTTCCAAAGGCAAAAATAAAAGATCTATGCAAGCACAGTTTCTCAAAACTAATGATTCATTTAATTAAATCTGGTGCATTTATCTTTCTGTGAAATATATCTTATCTCTAAATTACTAGGAAAATGTCATTTGTGAGATTTTAGTAAATTGGTTATCACAAACGAAACACATTATGTTCATTGTTAAAATATATCATATGCCACAAAACTGAAATTGCAACTTTTGTTTAAAAGTTAAAACACTGTGCTCATTAAGAAATCCATCTGTTTCCCTATACTGTTTAATACTGTAATTAAATTAAATGGGATATCATGTTATAGTTGGAGTGTAAATGTTGACATTAAAAGGAAAGCAAGATAGTTACTATCCCAGTACAGAATCATAAGGAGCACAGTCAAGGATTTGAGTCATAGTTTTTCAGTAACAAAAACAAAGTAAACTGCTCATAATTTCTGGAGATTGAGATTTGCTCTTATGGAATAGAGTAGCATGATCCTAGCTCTTAAAAACCACATACACCCACCAAAAATGTTTCAAGAAATTCTTGTGTTCTGATAAGATAAACTGATATATCTATCTATGGACATATTAAATTGCTGACTATTAAAATCATACTGCATGTAAGCTGCATATATGGCCAGGCTATTATGGTCTAAAAATTCTATTCCAAGTCCTGGGAAACAAGCACAAAATTGTAATGTGCAGGAGAGATGTTTATAATACTTTACAAAAAAGAAGAAACATATAAATGTAACCACTATTCTAAAAAATTCGGTTCAATAAGCTTTATTGAATTCTTACTATTTATAAGGCACAATAAATCCCTACAATACAGGGGATACAATGGTTTCTTTCTAAGTCTTTCCATGATTGTTATATGAAGAAAGGGATGGGGAAGGTATTCAGCCTCTTGATTGAATTTTAGAAAGCTGTTCAAAGGCTTTGGTCTAGCCTGCTGTGAAACCCACATGTTTTGTGGTTCACAAAAGAATTAGTGAAAACAGAGCAGGAACAGCTACTGCAGGTTTCCTTGTTTGGGGAAAGGGGGGCTGTTTTGATTCTAAGTGGCCTGCTTAAGAAATGACAATAGAAAATTGTTTTTAAAAAAGCCATAGTATGAATGAAGGAGAATATCTTCACTATGATGCCATAAGCCTTTCTATCCAGAAGTATTCATCTATATGACTTTCGCTGGTAACTATTGGAATTTCTGAGTACCACAGAGAATCATGGGACTTTGTAGATACAGACAATCTGCTTATTCGGGGTAAAGAATTACATCCCTGGAGATCCTTTCAGAGAATGAGCTCAGATTCCCAAAAAATGAGTGTAACAAAGTGGTTCAGGTCCACACAATTCACAAGCTCGTGCATGATGTATACGGAAATGTGCTGAAATTCCCTCTACCTCTGTCCTTTACAGAACTTGGAATTTTTCAGATAGGCTCTCCCAGAGGTAATGAATGCTTCACTCTAGATTGATGAAGCATCTAACATTTTTCTGAAATGTAATCAGGGGTTTAATTTGCAATATGTTGAAGCACAGGAAGATTACTAACAGGTACACACATCTGTGTGATCTCTGCAAAGGAAAGAATGTAAATAATCCCTCACTGTCATTGAACTCTAGATTATTTTTTGCAGTTCCATGTGAATTTGGGTCCGATGCTCTAGGAATTCAGGACATTTTCAATAAAAGAATAAAACTCTCTTATATTATAAAACCCAAACTCACGAAAAGCAGAAATCTAACTTACTTCCCGAAGATGATTATTCAGTTTCATGCTGAGAATAAATTAGTTTCAATATTTATATCTGCATAATACTTAACAATGTATATTTATGTAATCAAGTTTGGTTGTCAGTGCCTTAAATTTGCTGAATTCCTGACTAAATATAGGGAAAATAAAGACAAAAGAAAGGAGAGTGGGAAGGGAAGGGAAAGAAAGAAAAGGAGAAGGGAACGTAGGGGAGAGGAAGGAAGGGGGGGAGATTTGAGGTCTTTCCTAAAAGATAGCTATCCCCCTGGGTAGAGTGCTGTGGCATCACAGCTCACAGCAACCTCCAACTCCTGGGCTCAAGCGAGTCTCCTGTCTCAGCCTCCCAAGTAGCTGGGACTACAGGTGCCTATCACAACACCCAGCTATTTTTTGGTTGCAGC
>CAUYQV010164001.1:0-12074 GCA_963574575.1 Galagoides demidoff
CTTGGGAGGCGGAGGCAGGAGACTCGCTTGAGCCCAGGAGTTGGAGGTTGCTATGAGCTGTGATGCCATGGCACTCTACCCAGGGGGATAGCTGGAGGCTCTGTCTCAAAAAAAAAAAAAAAAAAAAGAAATGGAAAGAAAAAGTTAACAAGTCACGTTCAAAGCCAGGCTTGCTTTTCTGGTCAACACTGTGCCTCCTAACAAGGACAAGACCTGCCATTCCATACATTCTGTTAGTGACTAAATACAGGAGATTTGCATTCTTCTCCATAATCCATATAATAATCCACAGAAAATCTGCTTTCCACCTTAACAAAGCAGCAGAAAACAATTTGGATGTAACCTCGAAGTGAAAATTTCCTGATTCCTTCTATCCTCGTGGAGTCTTGGCTGGCCTCAGAGTATCGATACTCACACTTGACGAGAAAGGCCAGATTTTCTTATTAATATGTGGCCCAAATCTGATAGTAAATGAGTGGTTACGAGATTGAGGTCTCTTTCTTCCTCTGACAGTTTGAAAACAGCAACAGGAAATGGGAAAGGGAAAACACCTCAGAGTTTGCAAGCTGCTGGTGGAGTCCCTGACCAGCAGGAAGGAAATGAGATGGGGACACCTGTGGCGCGGCCAGGGTGGGGGGTCCTCACATGATGTCATGCAGATGGGGCAGGGGTGGGGTGGTAATCTCAGCCACCCTGCAGAATATGGCTCTGGAGGCTCATCTCATAGGCCAGAAGAGATGCCTTTCCTTCCAGAAGCCTCATTCTGGATATGGACTAGACAGCGTGATGTGACATCTGGGGTTTGCCCTAATTCATCTGGGGCTGAGGGTAGGGCTAGACAAAACCACATGGGCCTTCGTGGGGCCCTGTTGTGGCTGGGAGCGACTGCTGTGGTTTGGGCGTCACTATTCTGTTTGTGTATACATTTGTATTTTTTCTCAATTAAGGTTTTTTTTTTTTTTTTTGCAGTTTTTGGCAAGGGCAGGGTTTGAACCCACCACCTCTGGTACATGGGGTTGGCACCCTACTCCTTTGAGCCACAGGCACTGCCTTTTTTTTTTTTTTTTTTTTTGGTTGCAGCTGTCATTGTTGTTTGGTGGGCTGGATTCGAACCTGCCAGCTCAGGTGTATGTGGCTGGCGCCTTAGCCACTTGAGCCATAGGTGCCAAGCAATTACCAGTAAGTTGTTTTTTAAAAGAGGAAGCCTCTCCTCCTCCCTTCTTTGTGTTGATATTTTCTAAACATCCAAATGTTAAGAATGCTCTCTAAAGAGAATCAAAAGAGTGATCATCTCAGGAGAAATAACTCAACCCCATGACAGCTGAACTAAGCTATCACGGCAGGGCTGGGCCAGGCCAGGGGGGCCTTGGGGGCTGACTTGAACTTGGACTTGTCCCACATCTGGGAGATGTGGGTCCTGACTTCCCGCAGGGCTGATTCACTGCACACCAGCAACTCATCCAGGGGAGCTGACCTTCCACACTCATGGTGGAAAGTTCACTCCTTCCCACAGGCACCTGCAGGGGGCCTATTCTCCACCGGCCCTTTTCTGGGCACTATGGATGCCACATAAGGGCAGACTCAAGAGAAGCAAGCAGGGAACAAGGCGCATTCCACACAGAGGAAGCTGCCAGTGCAAAGGCCCTGAGGTAGGACCATACCTGCTCTTCCGGGGATCAAGCAGCCAGTGTGGATGGGCAGTAGTGGTAGAGGGCTGGACAAGCCCTGTGAACAGGAGTCATAGCAGGGTATGGAGCAGAGGAGCCACGTGATCCATAGCACCTTAATTGCCACATGAGTTGTATTAAACTCACACTGGCTTTGAGCCTGGGACCTTGTGAAGCAGAATCTCTAGACATTTTCTCTTGAGATCGAAAAATATAAAATAAACATTAAGTGATAATCACTTAATAGCCCTGGTCACAGAAGCTATACTGAAGTAGAACTGGGGGGTAGGAGAGGAGGTCCACAGTGTGGCTGTGCCCTGTGAAACCTCTGCTCATTGGTTTCACACACCTCCTCTCTCAACTCCTCCCTGATCCCCTGTAACTTCCAATTGCACATTTCACCTTGTACGTTTGCCTGAAGGCTCTTTGAACAAAGTCAACACGGTATTATGCCAAAATGGGACACTGTAACACATACTTAGTGGGTGCGATTCAGAGGTTATCACCTAGGACTGCCCAGGGTCTGCTCGAGACACATCTAAATACCTGTGGAATATGAGCAAAGACTCAATTCTCACACAGAAAATTCAGTACGTTGTGAGTCACATACAACTCACACAGCCTGCAATGTAAAAATTGATTCTGGCACCACATGAGTTGCATATAACTCATGCACAGAAAACAATAAAAAAACTTTTTAAAATTAAATTTTAAATGATTTTTCATTAAATGAGAAAGGATCGTTTCATTTTTGAAGTGTTTGTTCTATTTCTGTAACAAAACACCATGGCTCCAAGGAAAGGATTGTTCCACTGGCAGTCACTTCTGCCTCTGCTCTGATTCCCACAGGCTTCCCCAGGATGACCCCTGACCTGGGTGCCAGAGAATCTGGGCTCTTATGGCATTTTGAGGCCAATTATCAAAAGTAAGGTGACTGACTTCCAGGTCCAGTCCACTGATTTCTTCAAGGTGTTGAGAACAAATTGCCTGGGTTAACACCATCCATCCAGAGGTGCAAATGAACGGAAATGAAAGTCAAAATATTCCAGAGAAGCTTAGGAAGATGCTTGTTCCCCCAAAATCTCACTGCTGAAACTTCCAGGAGACTCGATGTCAGGCCGTGCACTGGGAAGTCGGATCCAGACACAGAAAGGGAAGCGTGAGTCTTCATCTCTCTAGAATCCTGGATCAGGAGGTCCCACGAGCTGCCCTGCTGTCCCTCACTGTCCCCTGTTCCTATCTGACCCAGACGCTGCTATCCAAGTCCTGAGGCCCTCCCCCAAGCTTCTGGAAGGGATGGGAATTCCACAGATCTCAGCTCACTCAGGCTCCCACCCCTGATGCCTGGCCCTCAGGACCCACCCCTGGGAAGGCCCCACTCAGGCAGGAGCAGAACTGAGCTCACCCAGACTGCAGCCACATGGTCACAGGGCCAGGGCCTCACAGTCAGGAAGTCTGGAAACCCCAGCCTCTACCCACTACTTTAAAAACAAGTGGACACTGGCTTGGCGCCTGTACCTCAGCAGCTAGGGCACCAGCCACATACACCAGAGCTGGCGGGTTCAAATCCAGTCTGGGACTGCCAAACAACAATGATGACTACAACCAAAAAATAGCTGGGCATTGTAGTGGGCACCTGTAGTCCCAGCTACTCAGGAGACTGAGGCAAGAAAATCTCTTAAGCCCAAGAGTTGGTGGTTGCTGTGAGCTGTGATGCTATAGCACTCTACTGAGGGCAACAAAGTGAGACTTTGTCTCAAAACAAAACAAAGCAAAGCAAAAACAAGTGGACATAAACCAGACAGGGTAGCTTGTACCTGTGGTCCCAGCTACTTGGGAGGCTGAGGCAGGAGGGTCACTTGAGCCCAGGAGTTGGAGGCTGCAGTGAGCTGTCAGGATGCCACAGCACATTGGGCCTGGGTGAAAGAGTGAGACTCCATCTTCTAAAAACAAGAAAAAAGGTAGACACAAAAAAGTCCAGAAAAGGTGAAGCCACAGAGTTAGAAAATATATCACTGGTTGCCTTGGTAATGAGGGGCTTGGAGAGAAACGGAATGACTGTTTAATGAGTACAGAGTTTCTTTTGGGGGTAATGCAAATTTTTTTTTTTTTTTTTGAGACAGAGCCTCAAGCTGCCACCTGGGTAGAGTAACGGCGGCATCATAGCTCACAGCATCCTCCAACTCCTGGGTTCAAGTAAGTCTCTTGCCTCAGCCTCCCAAGTAGCTGGGACCACAGGGGCCCGCCACAATGCCTGGCTATTTTTTGGTTGCAGCCAACATTGTTGTTTGGCGGGCCCGGGCTGGATTCAAACCCACCACCTTAGGTGTACGTGGCTGGTGCCTTAGCCACGTGAGCCACAGGCACTGAGCCTGATGCGAATGTTTTGAAAATCGTTGGTGATGATGCTCGCATGAACATACGACAACCTAGTGAATTGGATACTTTAGGTGGGTGCGTTGCCTGGTACGTGCAAATAAGTGGAGAGAGAAGAAAGGGGCAGCGAGGGTGTCAGCCCCCAGAGCCAGGCCCAGAGCTGTGGGTACAGACTGCCATAAGTAGGTATGAGGAGTGAGGGGCCAGAGTGAGGCCTGGGAAACAGGCATAGGGGTCGGTGGCTTAGAGCACTGACAGTCAGGGCCCTGTATGGGGCTGCCAGCTGGACTGTGGGTGTTTGTAGGAGCAAGGGGCCAGGAGGAGGCTACCAAGCTTACAGTGACACGCTGGGCCCTAGACAGCCCCTCCCCTGACAAAGGGGAGAAAGAATGATCCAGAAGGCACAGCCAGGAGCATCTCCCCACCCCACCGCCCGGCCTCCCTGTGGCAGATCATAGCATCTTCTTGAATCATTGCTCCCTAGGGGCGAATCATCCAGGGTCTCCAAGCACTGAGGACTGGGAGATCCCCATGTGCCCAAGAACTATACTTTAAAACACGTTGAGGGTCACTCCCTTCCCTGACTAGCCATCTGGGAAACAGCAGAGGTGAGGTGTCCTGAGATGCTCACCAGCGATGGCCCTTTCAGGCTGACCTTGCTGTAGCAGTCCTAGAATTAGAGACCAGGGCTGCATCCCTGGGAGACTCAGGGAACACTGCAGGGGTGCTCAGCCATGAGCCTCTTAATCTTAGGGGCCAAAAGCAAGTTGTTGAGGGCCTGGCGAGGACTCACGCGGGGCACTGGGGGTGACACAGAAGACTGTGGGTGCCTCTTGGGGCATTCTCAGATTTAAGACGCTATGAAGAGTGAACAGCCAGGTCTTGTAAAGAATTGTTACAACTCAATAAAGAAAGAGGAAAGCAAGCCAAAGAAAAATAGATACAATTTTCTCCTGAAGATTGCCTGTTGTCAATAAATATTTTCGGCTCGGCGCCTGTGGCTCAATCGGCTAAGGCGCCAGCCACATACACCTAAGGTGGCGGGTTCGAATCCCCAGTCCGGGCCTGCCAAACGACAATGATGGCTGCAACCAAAAAATGGCCGGGTGTTGTGGCGGGCGCCTGTGGTCCCAGCTACTTGGGAGGCGGAGGCAGGAGACTCGCTTGAGCCCAGGAGTTGGAGGTTGCTGTGAGTTGTGATGCCACGGCACTCTACCCTGGGGATAGCTTGAGGCGCTGTCTCAAAAAAAAAAAAAAAAAAAAAAGATGATTTTTATTACCCAGTGAATGGCAGGTGGGACTATAGGGTGGATATATCTCTGGTCCCAAAAAAGATAAAAAAAGGAAAAAAAATAGAAACAAAACAAAACAAAAAGTCAATAATGAAAAACAAAAATCTCTGGTCCTTGGTGTCAAGACTAATCATTAACCTCATTTGTCCAGGGTTTGCAGCTTGGGTCTGGAACTCTGCTACTTCCTAGCTGCTTGACTTTGGGCAAATTGTTTAGTCTCTCCAAACCTCACTTTCTGCATCTGTAAAATGAAGTTTTATAGAAGTTACCAACCTGACACGGTTGTTGTCCAGACTCAGGTTTTGTTCTAAACACATGAAGTTAATGACACCAAGTTAAAAACGTTGGCAGTTTGGTTATTTCTCATGCCCACCGTTTTAAAGCATCATTTTACAAAATCTTCACAACCCGCTGAGGTAGGGTCTTATTGGTCCATTTCCAAGATGAGGAATCTCTGGGGCCCTTCAGTCATAACATGGGTCGGGATGGGTTGCGGCCGGGGCCCGGGCACTTGGGTCGGGGGTCGCTGGTGGGACCCGGGCCAGCACTGGGCATACACAGCTCACGTCCCTTAGAGCTCCGCGTCCCCCCCGAGCACACATTCGCGCCGGGAGTGTCCAAGGTCAGGGTGAGGAGGCTGCCTTGTTACCCAAACCTCGGCCCTACCGGGCCTGCCCACCCTTCCACCAACCCCTCTGCCAGCCGGTACATACCTGCCCTCCTTTCGACGTCACGCCCAGACTATGCCCGGAAGTGCGCTGGGAGCTCTAGGAAGCCTGGCGCTCTCTCGGCGTGACTGGGTCGTCCGCACGAGGCGGGGCGAGGCAGTAGCGCCACACTGATTGGGTAAGTGCTGCTACGTGACGGGCTCCAAGCTCTGGAGGGGACCAATCCCAGACCGCCCCCCAACCGCGCTTGCGCCATGACGCCCCACCCTCTCCCCCGCCCACTCAGCGAGGCCTGCCTCTTGACCTCGCTACCTCTCTAGACTGTCCTGCGTGCACTGCAGCTGTTCCGTGAGGACTGGCAAACGGCAGCAACTCCGCTCCCTGCTTTATAAAGAGCAGTGAACCCCCCCAGTCTTATTTGTTTGTTTTTGAGACAAAGTCTTGTTCTGTTGCCAGGGCTGGAGTGCAGTGGCGCTATCATAGCTCAGTGCTGCCTCAAACTCCTGGGCTCAAGTAATCCTCCTGGCTCAGCCTCTTGTGTGGCGGGGACTACAGAGGCCACCACCACTACTGACTCATTATTTTTATTTTTATTTTGTAGAGACGGGGGTCTCTCAGTGTTACCCAAGCTGATCTAGAACTCCTGGCCTTAAGCGATCCTCCCGTCTTGGCCTTCCAGAGTGTTGGGATTATTTTGTTCATTTATGTTTTTACTTACTTAAAGACAAGATTCTGCTCAAGTGCAGTGGTGATCATAGTGGAACTCATAGTTTACCGAAGCTGGAATTCCTGGGCTGAAGTGATCTGGGATTACAGGCATGAGCCACTGTGCGTGTGGCTGTGGTTTTCCATTTTTAAGTGGTTGAAGGAAAAAAAGAGTATTTCATAACTTGTGAAAATGATAAAAATTCAAATTTCAGTGGCCATAAGTTTTATAGGAAGATAGTAATATGTCCTTTCATACACAGATTGTTTCAAACTGGGGCGCTTATAGCAATGTAGGGAGGGTTTTTTTTGAACGTCCTTATTTGTCTAAAGGCATAAAGACAGGAAGAAAGACATATCCACTCCAACCATCACCAAACAATCTCCTATTCTGAGGGCTCCTCTGAGTCGACTTTAACTATCTGGATCACTTTTTGTTCGCATCACCAGACAGCCTTTATTCACCATACAGTCCCTCCCATAACTTTTGTTGCCACCACCCTCCCTGAAGCCTCAAACTCTGTTCTTTTCTTTAACCCGTTTTGGAGTCTCATGTTTTGTGGGACTCCCCTGCACATATTAACACATAATTAAATATGTTTTTTTCTTTTAATTTAATTTGTAGTCCAGCCAAAGAAACTATAAGGGAGGAAGCTTATTTTTTACCCCCCTACAACAGGCATGCTCATTAATTTACCTATTGTCTATGGTTGATGCAAGGGCAGAGTTGAATGGTTGTAAGTAATAGACAGGGAAAGGGCTAGAAAGCCTAGCATATTTACTATCTGGCTCTTAGGTGGGCCCACCTAACCTGTCCCAATAAGCTCACATTTGTAATCCCAGCACTTTGGGAGGCCAAGAAGGGAGGACCATTTGAGGCCAGGAGTTCAAGACCGGCCTGGGCAACATAACAAGACCACCCCCATCTCTGCAAAAATTAGTTATGTGAGGTGGCACACACTTGTAGTGCCAGTTGCTTGGGATGTTGAAGCAGGAGGATTGCTTGACCACAGGAATTTGAGGTAGATAACTTGAGTGAGTTATCTATGATTGCCAGCTTAGGTGACAGAGTGAGGTACTGTCTCTTAAAAAAACAAACAAAGAAATGCAGAAATGGGCCAACCTTTGTCTTAGAGCTACCAGACCAGCCTGGCTGTGCTTGTGCTTCTGCATAGGGTAATGGCCTTTGAATTTACTTTTACGTCCTTTTGGGCCTAATGGAATCTGCTTGTTCATTTGTTCATTCAGTAGCCATTCATTGGGCACCTGATATATGCCAGGCCTTGGGGATTCAGAGAGAAGAAAGAACACATATTTTTCTTAGTGATGAACCAGACATATCAACTGGCAATTTATCACGGTGGTATAAGAAGTGGTGATAATACTACACTACTACTGCTCTGTTATTCAGTGCCAGGCTTCATCCCTGTTCTAAAGCCAGGCTTTCCTGACGAGTGAATTCTCATGTAATTATGGTGCTGGATATTGAGTGCTTATTACTAAGCATCATTCACCAGTGCTCAGCACTCATATGTATCATCTCAGGGTATGCCCCTAGAAGGTGGATCATTGATCACCCCTTTTTTACAGATGAGGAGACAGGCCAGAGAGGTTAAGTAACTGGCTACCATCACAAAGCTAGTGAAGGGTAGAGGATTTGACTTACATCTGTTGAGGCTAAACCTTGTTCCCTTATCTGCAGGGTTATATTACTTTGGGTTGTATGCATTAAACTTTAGGACTATGGGAATGCATAGGAATCTTTAATGAGGGTAGGGTATTTGGAAGTAGACAGGAGTGAGTATCAGTGAGATCCCTATAAGGACTGACCTCTGAGCTGGATGAGGAGGAATGAGGCAGGTGTGAAGCGCTAGGGGGCTAGATGCATGCTCACAGGTCCTCAGAAATGAGATGGAACTGCACTTACCCTCAACACATTCAGTACATCTAAATTTTGCTTGAGCCCTTGTTTTGCATTTGAACCAAGAGGTAATTACTGAAAAACCACAAAATGTCACCTTGTGAGCAGTATTTGGACAAAGGGGCAGTGTGAGAAGCCTTCGCTTTCAAGGGACATATAGAACCTTGTAGTTACTACTTACACAGAGGGTAGGTGATGAAAGCTGAGCATAAGCCTGAGATAAAAAGACGCCATTATATTTTTATAAAAATGGCAAATGCAGGCCATTTCCTGTGGGGCCAAAGGAACTGATAAGGGAGAGGAGAGTATAGGAGTAAAGGGAAACTTCCCCTCTGCCCTCTGAAGTTTTGCTGAAATGAACTGACAATAGACAGTCCAATAGGAGAAAAGGCATAGAAATTTATTAATGAGCATAGGCACAGAAGCCATGTAAAATATGACACTCAATGAAGGGATAGATGGTTGAGGCTTAAATATACTCTTCATAAGGGAGAGAGAGATGGAGAATATAGGCAATTTTGAGGGGGAAGTAAATGCTTTTCAGGGGACACAAATCAATTTTTTTTTTTTTTTTGGAGACAGGGTCTCACTTTGTTGTCCTCAGTCGAGTGCCATGGGGTCCCAGCTCACAGCAACCTCAAACTGTTGGGTTTAAGCGATTTTCTTGCCTCAGCCTCCCAAGTAGCTGAGATGACAGGTGCCTGCCACAATGCCTGGCTATTTTTAGAGATGATGCATCACTCTGGCTCAGGCTGGTCTCAAACCTGTGAGCTCAGGCAATCCACCCACCTCAGCCTCACCAAGGGCTAGGATTACAGGCGTGAGCCACTGCACCCAGCTCAAATCAGCTTTTAGTCTTGTCTATTTTTAGTCTTTTCTCTGGGTAGTTAATCTCTTCTGATTATTTGATGAAATTCCTAGGAAGGGAGGGAGTCTTAAGACAATTGCATCTTTTTTGGAAGAAGTGTTTCTTCCTCAGTCAGGCCAGGGAATTTCCTGAGTGATCCTCTCTCTGTATTTGGGTGAAGGGGAGAAACAAGAGAATGTTAGGAACTCGCTTGGTTCTGAGGAAGCTTTAAGGACTTCCAATGTCCTTTAACTCAGAAGTGCTTAGCATGCCAAAGTACCATAGTTTGGGGTATTATTCCCTGTGGCCCCAATAAGGGCAATTAGCTGGACTGGAGAGCATGGCAGGAAAGGACTGGGATTCTAGTTCTGGGCCCTGACCAAGTTACCTCACCCGTTTTTGCTCATCTATGAAGTGGGATAGCTCTGTTCTGTCCATGGGAATGAATATAATACTTGCCTACACATGTATTTTGTAAAATGGTTTTGTGATCTGAGAGACCAAAACAGATGTCTCTGTATCAACTAAGATGGACCCTAAAGTTAAGGAAACAAAAGTTACCTATGGGTAGAGGACTCAGGCTTCATCTCTGTTGTAAAACCAGGCTTTGCTAAGCTGGCATGACAGCTTCCTAAATTCCTGTGGGTACAAGAAAAACCACACTCTTGTCAAACTCCCTAATAATAGGAACTATCAGGTAAATTATCAGACCCCATCCTCACTCTGATTTACAACCCAGACACTATAACTCAGACTGGACAGAGGACTGGTCTGACAAGTATTCTTTTCTGGGCCAGGAGCAGTGGCTCATGCCTGTAATCCTAGTACTCTGGGAAACCAAGGTGAGTGGATTGCTTGAACTCACGAGTTCCAGACCAGCCTGAGCAAGAATGAGACCCCATCTCTACTAAAAATAGGAAAAGCAGTGGAGTGTGGTGGCAGGTGCCTGTAGTCTCAGCTACTCAGGAGTCTGAGGCAGGAGGATTGCTTGAGCCCAGGAGTTTGAGGTTGCTGTGAGCTATGACACCATGGCACTCTACCCAGGGTGACAGAGTGAGACTCTATTTCAAAAAAAAAGACCCCATGAGTACATTAATATACACAGCTATGATTTAATAATAAAAAGTTCTTTTTTGATAAACAATTGCAGACTGTATCCCATCTTACCCAGCATAAGCTTCTATAAAGAGGCTGTGGACAAACTGTCTTTGTGTTTTATAGTTCACCTTTTGCTGTAACAGACAAATTCCACTGAATTTTAATGCTAAAACCCCTCCTCAAAGTGAACATGAGATGTCTTTACATACATGGTTATCCATTGTGCATGTGCTCATCTCTCCTTATAAATATGTATAGTTTTGCCCCAAAATCTGCTAAATATGTATGATTTTATTATGTAATACAGGACCTAAGGCATACAACCCAACCTGCCTTTCCCTCTTCAAAAAGAGATCCCCTTGGTCCACACTGGAGACTATCTCTTCCCAGTTTGCAAACTGGTATTTCCAGTGGAACCCTCTTTTCTATTATTTAGCCATCTTTGTGGTCTTTTGGACAAATTTGAGGGAGAAAAGAGGAACCAGTGGGCTGAGCAGGGCACTCTAGGATCATGGTGTAGCTTTTGGGGACACAGCAGAAGGAATGTGGATGAGACAGGCTTTACACATCACAAAGTTCTTTATATCAGCCTGAACCCCCTGATCCTGGCACCCACTGGCCTCGTTCCTGTTTTGCCTTTCTAGGCCAAAGAGAACCAACCTCTCTTCCCAGGTACCAGGCCTCCAGTTCCATTTCCTCTCTGAGAGTGTGACGTTTGAGTTTAGTTCTGGCTTCTTGATCCCTTTTGTCACCAATCTGGTCTCTGAAAGCAGGCCCAATAGGTTAGACATTTTCATATTTGATTTGTGGCTATAATATAAAAAATATTCGGGGTGTCCATCCAACACCCACCTCTCTGTGTGTGAGAATATTCAGCACCTTGATTGCAGCCTTGTACAAGATGGGAAAGCAGAGGATCTTGCTTAGCCATGCCCATATTCTGGGCCCACAGAAACTGAGATAATGAATGTTTTAAGCCCCTATGTTTTGGGATAATTTGTTACACGATCATGAATAACTAATTGTCAAAATCAGCTAGGCTTTAATTAGTTTTTCCAAAGGACTGATTCTTGTGCTGGCTGGAGGCCTCTGTTTTTTCTAGATTTCTACCTTGCATTCCAGAGACTCCATTGACTGAGACAAGATCTCTGTCACCCCAGCTCAAGTGCAGTGATATCATCATAGCTCACTACATCCTTAAACTCCTGGGCTCAAGCAGTTCTCCTGCCTCAACCTACAGAGTAGCTAGGCCTATAGGCACATGCCATCATGTCTGGCTAATTTTTTCTATTTTTTTTTTTTTTGAGACGGAGCCTCAAGCTATCCCCCTGGGTAGAGTGCCATGGCATCCCAGCTCACAGCAACCTCCAACTCCTGGGCTCAAGCGAGTCTCCTGCCTCAGCCTCCCAAGTAGCTGGGACCACAGGTGCCCGCCACAACGCCCAGCCATTTTTTGGTTGCAGCCATCATTGTTGTTTGGCGGGCCCGGGCTGGGGATTC
>CAUYQV010164002.1:0-12934 GCA_963574575.1 Galagoides demidoff
GCCACAACGCCCGGCCATTTTTTGGTTGCAACCATCATTGTTGTTTGGCGGGCCTGGGCTGGGGATTCGAACCCGCCACCTTAGGTGTACGTGGCTGGCGCCTTAGCCGATTGAGCCACAGGCGCCGAGCCAGGATATGAGTATTTATTTATACTATTCCTTGAACAGAGAAATAGATGGTTTAAAGAAAACCAGCTGAGGAACTAACTACTCAACTAGTGTTGTATAAAAATTGTGAGAATTCTGTGAAGATAAAAATACTCCCGATTTAATTTATGTTAAAATAAATCAATGGCAGATAGATAGATGAATGTAAAAAGCAAAATTACAGAAAAATATAAGGAAGGCAGGTCTCCGTCTTAATCTTATTTTCCCTGCTTTTCAGTAAAAATAATTGTAAAGACACATTTTAAATAAAAATCAATTATTGGCCAGGCACAGTGGCTCACCCCTGTAACCCCAGCACTCTGGGAGGCTGAGGCAGGTGGATTGTCTTGAGCTCAGGAGTCAGAGAACAGCCTGAGCAAGAGCGAGACCCTGTCTCTATCACAAATAGGAAAACTAGCCAGGTGTTGTGGCTGCACCTGTAGTCCCAGCTCCTGGGGACGCTAGGGTGAGAGCATCACATGCGTCCATGAGTTGGAGGTTGCTGTGAGCTATGATGCCACAGCACTCTACCCAGGGCAATGAGTGAGATTCTGTTAAAAAAAAAATTCAATCATTAAAAATATGAAGTTTTGCAAGTTTGAGTTTGTGAAAACCCATTTGTCATATCTTCATTGGAAACATTAAAATGTGAAAGACAAATGAGGAAATTCATGAATATTCATAAAAGATCAAAGCTCTATGACTCAATAGTAAAATATATGCAAATACAAACCAATAGTAAAATGTATGCAAATACCCAAACCAATAATGACCAGGAGGAGAAATTCAAATGGAAGGATGCATACAAAAAACTATCACTATAAGAAGCAAAGAAATGTAAGTTAAAAAACAGAGATACAGCATTTTGTCCATCAGATTGGCACACATTTTGAGGGCCTGTGTGTAATGGCTGAATGAGTACGACGAAATGGTCCCACTTATATATGGCTGGGTGCGGGGGGGTTAAATCAGTGATTTTCAACCAATGTGCTATGAGAGGATCTTAAGGGACCTACAAACATTTTCAAAGATCATTAATTAAATTATTTGCACAAGAAGTCGAAACGTAGTAAGTCTATTCTTTTTTTTTTTTTACTCTTTTTTTTGATTGACATCATGTAAGTGTGCTGAGGAAATTTAACTACAGAGTCAATGTCCTGTGAGAAAAGATTAAAAACACGGGCTTAGGGCGATGCCTGTGGCTCAAGGAGTAGGGAGCTGGCCCCATACGCTGGAGGTGGTGGGTTCAAATCTGACCCTGGCCCCAAACTGCAAAACAAACAAACAAACAAACAAACAAAAAACCCCCCACAGGTTTAACTTGTACTTTAGAAGGCAATTTGGTAATAATGCATACTAAGTTTTTTAAAACGTTCCTATTACTTGACCCAGAAATTTTGTTCCTAAGCGTTCTTTTGAAAGCTATATGTAACAGGATAGTCACAGCAGTACTAATTTTATTCATGAGCAATTGCTAACTTAAATGTCTAATAATTTAAGGGGCATTAAATATATACATGCACCCAATGTTCTGTCTATTAAATGGCATATTATGAAACCATTAAAACGTGCTTTGGTGGAGTAACACTGAAAGACTCACATTAACTAGCAGGACATACAACGTATCACACACCATGATTTTGCAGGGATTGCTCCCCACGGTTGCAAACTCAAGGGGAACTCTAATGGGAAGGTGACAGGGAAGTTGCCTAGGACAGGAAGAAAAATTTTCCTGTTCTTATTTTTCTGGAAGTATTCAGCCTTTTTGTTCTGGCTCTCTCTTTCACAGTTGTCCTTCCTCTCCACACCCCCCATCTTTCTTTTCTCCCCAGGCTTAAGGAAAATCAGCACATAAAATAGATCTCTGGTGTAAGGCGGGGTAAGGGGGCGAGGAAATGCAGCACGAGGGAACAGCCACAAAGTGGGGAGCACGGCGGGTGAGTGACAGGTGCTTGCTGAGGCCCCAGCCCCACCCAGCTCTCATCCGTTCTTGCCACAGGGCCGACTGCAGCCCAAATGTTGCCAGATCTTGTGCTTCGCTCAAGGATGACAACACGTCTGTTTTCAAGTGAACTTTTATTTTTAATTATTGACTGAACTGTATGGATAGCTCTCCAAAGAAAACATATTTGATGGGCTCCAAGTCTGTGGTTTCTGACATTCATAAGAATGTGTGAAAATGGAAAAAAGACAGGTAAGAAATATGAAAAAATGGTACAATTATCGAAACAAGTTCAATCATTTAATTTTATTTTCTTTACTCTTTCCCTGTTTACTAAGTTCTCTCCATTTGTTTGTTTTTATAATCAGAAACCTATGATCTTATTCTCTCATATCATACAAGGTGTCCTAAAGGTCACCCTTCAAGTCACCGTGCATGGAGAAAATCAGAAATTGTGGCTAAATGTACTTGTATTTCCAAAATATTCATTACAGAATTTAACAAAGGGGTGGCCAACAAGTAGAGAATATTTTGTAAATATTTGATAACATGTTATAATGAGTATTTTGGAAATAAAGATACATTTGGCTATAGTTTCCCATTTTCTCTGGGTATGGTGACTTTAGGGGCAACCTTTGGGGCACCCTGTTTTATATTCAATCCTTTCAGAGGATACTAAGTAGTTAAAAAAAGAAACTTCCTATTTGGAAGTTTGTCTCTGAACATATCCACAGCACTACATTCTCACAGGTCATGTGATTATTTGCAAAATCACTATTTCGTAAGCTGTCAGAAGCTTCTTTGAAAAGCAGGACTTCAAAAATGTGTCTAATTTTTCTTCCCTGTGGTTAGTCCTCATCATTTATGGCCTAAATTCCGTCCTCTGCCCCTTTGAGTCTTATCTACCCTCCTCAATTACAGCCAGACGATGGTAAGTAATTTTTCTGATCTGGTGGTGGAGTCCACTGATGATACCGTTTTGGCAGTTTGCTGGCCAAAGTATCTTTTGTTCTATAAAATATTAGGACATCCTATAATTGACTGAACAAGCGTGGCTTTGGAAACAGACAAGAAAGCTTTAAAGGTTTAAGCTAGCCCTGCGATGCCATCTCTTGGACACACACTTCTCTGGATAGTCACCTTACAAAAGGAGATTAAAGAAAGAAAAGGAATGTAGCCATCGAGTACAGTCCCCAATCAAGGAAAAAAGGAATCTAGCGGGCTCAGCTGATTGAGGGTAATGATAAAGTAACTGGGGAAAAGTACAAAGCCCTCTCTTTATGCTGGGACAAAGGATGTTTTTCACAAATTAATTACAGAATCACTGCTGTACACACAGAGTCATCCTACACACCCCTCCCTCTGGTGCCTCCTGTTTAAAGGGTAAGGCTTCATGGGAAACAAGCTCGTTTGACCATTGCTCTCCTGTTCCTAAAGCTTGTGCTTCATGGAAATTGAGAAAACAGAAAACTCCGGAGTTCTTTTTTAACCAGCCCTCGTTTTTCCTCATCTCTTTATTTTACTGTCAGGGATGTTCTGTTTTAAAAAGTATTAAATGAAAAGAGAAAATGAAAATTGTTCACACGTTGATGGTATTAAAAACCATGGTACCCCAGCTATTAGGCTAGCATTACTGGGCCGGAAAACATTAGAATTCACTTTCAAAGAAAGGCTTGACATAACCTTTAAAATGAGAAATGCTTCTCTTTTTCCTTCCAAGCATGTGATAGCAAACCTCGAGGGCGTTCTTCCCACTGAAGCATTACAAAGTGAGAATTCTGATTTCGAGCTGACAATGTTTAAATGAATATGTCAGTTTATAATTATGAATGTGAGGGGAGAGCTTTTTATAACTGAATATTTAACACATATTAAAGTTCTAACACGAACCTCATCATTCTTGTCTGAGTTTGTCCAGGCTTTCTCTCTCTTCAAAGTCAGAATCTCAGATCCTTCCCTTGACAACAGAAAACAGTCTTCCGAGAGGATGAGTTTACTATGAAAATGGGGGTTCGGGCAACTGTTGTTTTCCCTTTCGTGATTTTCTGCGTGTGGTGTGTTTTTTAATAACATCATTTTTATAGGCAAATAAAGATGGAAAGGCGTAGATGGCAAATATTTTCTGTAGAGGCAGGAGGCAGAGAACGGTTAAATTAGCTACATGTATGATTTTCACTTTGCTTAATCACACAACACCTCTTGTTCCCCCAGCACCTCTCGAGTCAGATGGCAGACCACCTGATGGGGGTGGACATTTATTTTTTTATTTCCCCATCCCTCTCTTTACTTCTCTGTGACCTCCTGCAAGTAAGGTGAGGTTCCTTTTTTTTTTCCTATTAACGTGATTTCTATTCTTTAAGTTGAATAACCAAGGATAGAAAACTTATAGCAGCAGATGGAGAAATATAGGAATATTTCTAGGGTTTCGGCTCTAGGTTGCCTTTTAAAAATTAACCTTTTAGAGGAATTTTTTTTTTTCAGATGGATCACAAGGTGTGAAGGCGTCTCATCATCCAGATTCATGTTATGAGTGGCCTGTGCCTGCCTTCCTATGTGGTAGCTTAGGGTCATTTTTTTTTTTATTGCCTCTTATAAACATCCCAGACTAAAAATCTATAGGTAGATAGCACAAAGGAAAATTTTATTCATGATAATAATTTGGGAACGTCTCATTTAATGCTGACACAAACACCAAGCAGCCTGTGTTATCATCATCCTCTTGTCCCCAGACAGGAAAGGTGATCGCGGGCAAAGCAGCTCAATGCCTGGTGGGGCAGCGACTCGGTGTTGGTGACTCCATACAGGGGCACAGACTTTGCTATGGCAGCCATAGGCAACCAGTATAGTGTTACTTCCAGAAGGCCCGGAGCCGCTGTGCAGTTCTAAGTTCTAAACAATAATATCTTCAGTTTTCAGCAGGGCTATTCTCAATCAAATTAAGAACTGGGGCTGATGTTCTCAAAGTTACTGTCTTTAGGTCAATGCTTCTGGGCTAAGGTAGCCTTGAGATATTTAGCTAACCACTCTTCCACCCATCCCACTCGTATGGAACTGATCGAGTGGGGATACGTGCCCTCCAGCTCCCCTCCGCCCAGATTCCATAGGCAGGCTGGGGTCTGTGAATACCTATAACTGAAAGTACTTCATAACAATTGAAAAAATTAGAATGGGAAGTGCTTACTTGTGTAGTTTTAAGTTCCCCAAGTGGAATTCCACCACATTTGCATGATAAAACCATAATGAGGATGACTGCCAAATGTGAAACGGAGATTCATAAAACCTCCACATGCACTTGAGTCAAGTTGAGCTACAGCCGGTGGTCCTCATCCTGACTGTTCATGGAGACAGAGAGAGAAGTCTGTAGTGCTGAGGTGCCCAGCTCAGTCTCTGTGTTACTAACAGGAAGGCACACATCGGCCAAGTTTGAAATAACACTGATGTCTGGGTGCCACCCTCGGAGATTCTATTTTGGTTCCAGTGAGAGGGTGTCCTGGACATTGGGATTTTAAAAACTCCCAGCCAAAACGGACCTGCGATGTGATCCAGCAGTGTTACTATTGGGTATATGTCCAAAGGAAAGGAAATCAGTAATTGAAGATGTATTTGCACCCTGTTTTCATTACAGCATTATTTACAATAGCCAAGATAGGGAGTCAACCTCAGAGTCCGTCAGTGGATAAAAGGCTGTAAAAAATATGGCGTGTATACAAAATCAAACAATTAAGTTTGTGAACTCATCCCAGAAAAAGTGCTATATACGTCATTAATTGCTAAAGTTCACTAGGGTCATCTCCAAAGAGGGTGCAAGAAATATGTGTGTCTCTTCTTTTCTTTAATGTGGTTTCATTTATCTATGTGAGCTCCGATTTCACCAGGAAGGCTCAGCCAATTCTCAGTTCATTCATAAATTTTCTCCCTGTCCTTGGCTTGGACTAAGCTACTAAGGTTTTGTAGGGAGGAGAAAAACCAGGTGCTCGAGCTATCCTTGCTTGCCTGTGTTTGCAAGTTCAGAGGGAGGAAGAGCTTGGGAGAGACGGTGAAGAATTTAGTGGGAGCTGCTGAATCCGTGGTACCCGAGGACATTCCCAGAGGATGCACAGTGTACAGCAGCCTCGGAGCACAGAAAGGGATCTGGGCAGATGCCCTGCCATGGGGATCATTAGAACAGAAGTGCAGTTAAAGCCAGTGGCTGGAAGAGATTTTCTTGGTTTGGTTGGTGTGTAAAGAAAATTGGAGCCCAGAACACAATTTCGAGGAATACAAGCCACAGAGGGAGAGTGGAAAGGAGAGGCCACAGGACAGATAGAGGAGGTTCTCACGTGGTGAGATCACGAGAATGAAAACCCAGAGAGTGTGGGACTCCAGGAGGGAACATTTTAAAAAGAAGGGAGTAGGCAATCAGGCCACATGGCGTAGAAGGGAGGTGAACAGAATGCAGAGGGCTGGGCCCCCCATGTCTGTGAAGTCCCTGTCAGAAGAACGAAGGCAGGAGGGTGACGGAGCCAGAGTCAGGTCTTGGTGTGCCGCCAATTAACACTCCTCACTGCTCTTTCTCCCATGTGATGCTTAGAATACAATCGGGAATCCTCACCTTGACCTAGGGGACCCCCACGCCCTCGTCCGTCTTTCTGCCTCCACCTTTGTCCTTTCTCTCTGCCCCTCCCCCCAGCCTGGGGACCCCTTTCTGTCCCTCGGACATACCAAGCTCTTTCCTACTCCTCGGCCACTATACCAGCTTCTCCTTCCCCCAGGTACTTCCAAGCCCATCTCCTCGAATTCTAGGTCTAGGCTCTGAAATTTAGGTCACCTGAGAGGCCTTCCCTGAGGATTCTGGAGAAAACACTGCCTGCCCCTCAGATCCATTCCCTGCTCTTCCCACATTATCCTACTTGAGCTTCTTTGTAGCTCATATCCACTCCCTGCATGTGTACGCACGGGTTTCCATAGTTGTTGTGTGTTTCCTTTCATCAACTCAGGCTCCTTGCAGTTGGGGGCCCCATCTAGTGCATTTGAAATTGCGTTTCCGCTACCTAAGATGGTGCTAAGTGTTCAATTCATATTTCATGACTGATCACGAAGAAGAGGCACATACAGAAAATCCTCGTGAAAAGTCACCAGGCAGTCTTAAGGGCCACACTCAGGTTTGGGACATGAGTAGTGAAATCTTTGCCAGTTCTCTCCATAAAGATAGAAGATACGGAGGGTGGAATTGGACTGGCTGTCATTTTGTTGAGAATATGGGGAGGAAGGGGATGGAAAAGAGGGACACTGGGGTCTGAGTGGTGCCGGGAGGGGAGGAACATTCACAGAGAGAGAGTCAGTGTCAGGAGACTGAGGAGTCCCAGCATTGCAGAGGACCGGGGTTTGGGCTTCAAACAATACCCTTATAGTTCAGTGGATGCAAAGTATTTGCCTTTTTACAAATTAAAACTATAGCGAGATGCCATCTTTTACCAGTCATAAGGGCTGTTATTTAAAAGTCAAAACATAGCACATGTTGGTGAGGATGTAGAGAGAAAGGATTGTTTACACAGTGTGTTGGTGGGAATGTATTGTAATTTATTGCAGCCTTGATGGAAATCAGCATGAAAATTTTTCAGAGAACTAAAAATACAATTGTCCTTAGATTTAGCAATCCCGCTACTGGGTATCCACCCAGATGGAAATAGATCATTACATCAAAAAGACAGCTGAGCTCATATATTCACTGCAGCAATATTCAAAATAGCTAAGATGTAGGTCAACCTAAGTGTCCACTGATGGATGACTGGATAAAAAATTACAGAATACTACTCGGCCAGGAAAAGCATGAAATGGGGACTTTGGCAGAAGCATGGATGGAGCTGGAGACCACTGTCTTAAGTGAAATAACTCAGAAAGTTAAATACTTCATGGTCTCACTTATAAGTGGGAGCTAAATGACAGACCTGCATGGACATAGAGTGGAGAGCGAGACACTGGAGACTCAGCAGGCCGGGAGGCGGGTAAGGGACGCAAAGTTAGTTAATAGGTACAAGGCTCTTCAGGTGATGGCTACACCGAAAGCCCAGACTTCACCCCTGTGGCCAAGTAACCAAACTGCACTGTATCCCCTGAATTTACAAGCATAAAAAAAAAATAGAATATATGCATTGATAGAAATGTATCCCGGCAACTGTTCTGAGTATTTTTTTTTGAGACAGAGTCTCACTATATCGCCCTCGGTAAAGTGCTGTACCATCATAGCTCACAGCAACCTCAAACTGTGGGCTTAAGCAATTCTCTTGCCTCAACCTCCCGAGTAGCTGGGACCACAGGTGCCGGCCACAAGGCCCAGCTTTTTTTCATTTGCAGTTGTCATTGCTGTTTAGCAGGCCCAGGCTGAGCTCCAACCTGCCAGATTTGGTGTATGTGGCCAGCGCCCTAGCTGCTGAGCTACCGGTGCCGTGCCTGAGATTGTTTTTTATTTGATTCTATGTTATCAACACACAGTTTTTTACATATTAATGGAGTACACATGAGTGTTTGTTGCATGCTCAGACTGTAATGACTAATTTAAGGTATTTGGGGTGTCCATCACCTGAAGTGTTTTTCCTATCTATGTGTTGGTATCATGACAAATCTCCTGTCTTGTAGTTACTTAGAAATACACAAATTCTTGTAGCTGTGCATGCTGAGTCACCCTAGTCTGCTCAAACATCAGAACTTCTATCTTCTTTTTTTTGAGACAGAGTCTCACTATGTTGCCCTCGGTAGAGTGCTGTGGCGTCGTAGCTTACAGCAATCTCATACTCTTGGGCTTAAGCAATTCTCTTGCCTCAGCCTCCTGAGTAGCCAGAATTTCTGTCTTCTATGTAACTGTTCGTACCTGTTAACCAGCCTCTCTTCACCCCTCCCAGGCTCTGGTCTCTATCATTCTGTTCTTTATCTCCATATCAACTTTCTTAGCTCCCATATGTGAGTTAAAACAAGCAATATCTGTCTTTCTGTGTCTAGTTCTACTTGTATTCATGTTAATTATTATTATTATTATTTTTTTTTTTTGAGACGGAGCCTCAAGCTATCCCCCTGGGTAGAGTGCCATGCCATCACAGCTCATAGCAACCTCCAACTCCTGGGCTCAAGCGAGTCTCCTGCCTCCGCCTCCCAAGTAGCTGGGACCACAGGTGCCCGCCACAGCGCCCGGCCATTTTTTGGTGGCAGCCATCATTGTTGTTTGGCGGGCCCGGGCTGGGGATTCGAACCCGCCACCTTAGGTGTACGTGGCTGGCGCCTTAACCGATTGAGCCACAGGCGCTGAGCCTTTTCTTAATTTTAATAGTAGGAACACCTTAAAAATGATGCTTGGTTTCTCTCAGTGTGTCTCACTAGGAGGCACACAATGTAGATTTCCTTCCCAACACTGGTGATGTTAACCTTGATCCTGATCATGTTGCTTACTTTGTCTTTTTTTTTTTTTTAGACAATGTTAGGTAATTGCTCCAGAAAGCCCCTTCCTGCTTTCAAACATGACCATGACTAGTTGTCTCACTCTTAAAGTTACAGCTCCTTTCAATAGGGAATTGCCTGCTAAACATGTCCTTATCTGTCAATCGTAAAACCTGCCTCATCTCCCTGTCCCAATTACCCACTGAAAATTTCAAACTTACAGCCTGCCCCTAACAGCTCTTCCCGCCAGAGCAGTAACTCCTTATTGGCTATTCTACCATCCCATCACCATTCTGAGACTTCCCCTAGCTGAACCTATATAAGGGTGAGCTTTTGCTTTAGTCCCTCCTCCTCTTCTCTTCCTTCTCTTTTCTCTCCTACTTGGTGCTGCTCTGCAGCAACCCTGCCTCGCCAGTAAAGACCTTTCGTACAAGCCTTGGTGGTCTGTGAGATCTCTGCCTGTTGAGTGCTGCCCTTTCAGTGCCATGGTGTCACAGCTCACAGCAACCTCCAGCACTTGGGCTTAAGTGATTCTCTTGCCTCAGCCTCCCAAGTAGCTGGGAATATAGGTGCCCGCCACAACTCCTAGCTATTTTGTTGTTGCAGTTTGGCTGAGGCCGGATTCAACCTGCCGCCCTCGGTATATGGGACCAGTGCCCTACTCACTTAGCCACAGGTGCCACCATACACCTGGCTATTTTTTTTGTTGTTGTAGCTGTCGTTGTTTAGCTGGCCCAGGATGGGTTGGAACCCACCAGCCTCAGTGTATGTGGCTGGCTCTGTAACTGTGCTATAGGTGCCAAACCAGTTACTTTGCTTCACTGTTTTCCCCTCTGTAATTGGTCAGTATTCCATGGGCGAAGTATTTCATAATCATGCCAATATCCTATTCCTCATCAAACCTCCACCCAGCAGACTTAGCATCCACTGAAGACTTCTAACTACATCATCCACCACAGTAGTTGACAAATAAAAATTCTCAATTTCCATCATTCCCTTTACTTCTGGATTAGGATTCTACTGTAAAAAGCTTTCCTTTCCCCCGTTTATTTATATTGTGAGACAAAGTAGCATATATATGCATCTGGTGAGCCACGTAGTCAGATCTTGCTGACTTCACAGGGCTGTGAAGAAGCTCTGTTTGTTCATTCTACTTGTCAGCCTAACTTCACAAACACCTAACTCGGTGACTGGGTGCAGCCATCCAGAAGAATGCCTTGAAGACAGTAACAGGATACAGCACAGGCTCCCATAAAGTTCAGTGATCCTAGCCCTTGCTTTCTCCCCCCTACGCAAAATGTCTGACAGGATTACCAGGTGTCCTCAAACTACGGCCTGTGTGCCACATGTGACCTGCATAGGACATTTATCCAGCCGCTGGGTGTTTTTGCCACCACTGCCTGTCTTGCTTAGCAGCTGACTCTTCTGGGGCCCACAGTCCCCACAGTCCGGCCCTCCAACAGTCTGAGGGACAGTAAACTGGCCTCCTGTTTAAAAAGTTTGAGGACCCTGGGATTATGCTTCTGTAATCAAACCAGATGTACTCTCACACCCATACTTTGATGAAATTTAGCTCTAATATAACTTCTGAGTACATGCAGAACCTCCACCACCTGATACATAAATTGTGGACTAAAATGTTGCTTTGGAGCAGTCTAATAGAAACTCTGACTCTCCTGAGTTGCAATCTTCAGTATGACCCTGAATGAAACTAACATGAATTCTTTAGTTGACATTATCAACACAGACTTGCACATTCTTATTTCATTCAATGGATCATATTCAATTATTGCCATTGTTTTGATGCTCAAATTGTCCCTCATTTGGCCAAATCCCGTCATGCTGGCTTTTAACACTGAAACATTTTAATGCCTGTATATTGCTAAAAATTCATCCACGTTGGGTGGCACCTGTGGCTCAAAGGAATAGGGCACCAGCTCCATATGCCAGAGGTGGCCGGCTCAAACCCAGCTCCAGCCAAAAACTGCAAAAAAAAAAAAAAAAAAAAAAAAATTCATCTATGTTGTGTGTGGCTGTTGTTCATTTTTTTTTTTTTAAACAGTTCTGGTCATGGCTCGGCGCCTGTGGCTCAATCGGCTAAGGCGCCAGCCACATACACCTAAGGTGGCGGGTTCGAATCCCCAGCCCGGGCCCGCCAAACAACAATGATGGCTGCAACCAAAAAATGGCCGGCGCTGTGGCGGGCGCCTGTAGTCCCAGCTACTTGGGAGGCAGAGGCAGGAGACTCGCTTGAGCCCAGGAGTTGGAGGTTGCTGTAAGCTGTGATGCCATGGCACTCTACCCAGGGGGACAGCTTGAGGCTCTATCTCAAAAAAAAAACAAAAAAACAGTTCTGGTCTTGCTCAGGCTGGTCTCAAGCTTCTGGTGTGAAGTAATCCTCCTGCCTCAGCTTCCCAAAGTGCTAAGATTACAAGTGTGTGCAACCACACCGGCCACATTTGTGAATATAGCAGTTTATCGACTCATGCTTCTGTTAACGGGCACTTGGATTGTTTCCAGGTTACAGCTATTGTATTTTGCTATTCTCTCTCTCTCTCTCTCTTTTTTTTTCAGTTTTTGGCAGGGGCTGGTTTGAACCCACCACCTCCGGTATATGGGGCCAGCGCCCTACTCCTTGAGCCTAAGGTGACCAGATTTTAACATTGGTAAAGCGGGACACCATTGACTGGGGGCGTGGTGGGGGCGGGGCCTGACAACAATGCAAACTTTGATAAGCAGTTCTAGATAATCACTTCTCAACAATTATTTGTCATTATTACAGTTTAACATTATAAAATTAACAAAAATAACATAAAACTCATATCCTGGCAAAATAGCCACATGGCAGCCAAAAACCCGTAAGTATATTCTCTTACTGTTCTCCCGCCCGTTGTGCATTCTTTCCAAAAATCGGGACTTTTTTAAAATGCCCGGAACGCGGGACAAATTGTTAAAAATCGGGACGTCCCGCCAAAAGTGGGATGTCTGGTCACCCTACTTGAGCCACAGGTGCCACCCAATTACTCTAACTCTTTAATGTTGAACTTTGAACACATGAAAAAATTGCATTAACAATGTATTTCAAGTCTGTTTACTGTACAAATTTTCAGAACCTACCAACAGTACCATTTTCAGGCTCACTTTTAAAATCTTATCTTCTTTGCATTCTTCACGGAGAAAAGATTTAAATGAGTTGTATTCAAATCCACATAATAAAGGTTATTTATTTATTTATTTATTTTTTGAGACGGAGCCTCAAGCTGTCCCCCTGGGTAGAGTGCCATGGCATGACAGCTCATAGCAACTTCCAACTCCTGGGCTCAAGCGAGTCTCCTGCCTCCACCTCCCAAGTAGCTGGGACCACAGGCGCCCGCCACCACGCCTGGACATTTTTTGGTTGCAGCCATTATTGTTGTTTGGTGGGCTCGGGCTGGGGAT
>CAUYQV010164008.1:0-12887 GCA_963574575.1 Galagoides demidoff
AGACTGTCCATATGTTTGATATATTTGGTCTTTGTCCTTGATTCCTGAGATGGAGATCCTGAAACCCTTGGGATTTCCTGAGTGATAGGAGTATCTTTCAATTACATCTGAGTTTATACCAATGAGGCGACTATTTGGCCCCGAGTCAGTAAGAGAGAGTTCTAAGAAAGAGCAAATAAACATCCCCCAAGACTGACATCCAGCATCTGGGTAAAAGTGGAAAACCCTTATTGTCAGGATGTTTCATTCTTTTCTCAGGACAAAGCTCTAGGTATTTAGAAGCAACTGGGTGGTGGACTGGCTGATTCCGCTTTTCATCCAGATGTTCTGCATTATCTTGTTCAGGCTAAGTGTGGTTGCTGGAGAGACAGCTGAAGGCTGGGTGGTTGGGGGGTGGGCTTGGGGCCGAGGACACCAGAGGATGGTAAGGAAGAAGTGGCAGCGGTCCTGCCCTCTGGAACCTTCTGTCTCTTGGTTGGTCCTCACCATTGTTCAGAGACCTAGGCCCCTGGCTGGGGGAATCTCACAATAGCCCCCAAATTGCAGGAACCACTATACAGCATCTTCCGCTGGGAATTAGCAGGCCTGGTACAGAATTAGCCAACATCTTCCCGCTCCTGGATTATGCAGGCAGCGACTTTCATCAAACCTGGCAACCAGATTTATGAATCAGTCGATATTTATTGCAGAGAACAATCTATCTTCATGACTGGTCTGTGCACACAGAACCCTGCTCTGGGCACACCCAGGGGCCTGGATGCCGAGTGTTGGAGAGGTCTCGTGAGCACATCCGAGAGAGAGGGCAATGAGAGGGGTCTGACACCAATCAAAAAGGACACAGGATATGGCCTGGGGAAGTGTCAATTTCAAGGTAGAGTAACTACCTTATCTGTCCTACAACTGTCCTGGTCTTTACAACCTCTCCCACCCCCCACACGATCTGACTCAGCAAAAGTCCACTACTTGTTACATTATGTGAAATCAAATGTAATGCAAAAGTTTGATACAATGCATTCCCAAGTGAACTAAAAGCATGTTGTTGTTTTCCTCTAATTATCTACTCTTTTGTTTCCCCTGTCCACTGGCCCATTAAAGAAGATAATTGAGCTTGAACTCCCAAGCTGTCTTCTGACAGACCAATCAGAGCGCCAGGATATAACTCTGCTGAGGAATAGCCAGGGAAAAGCCTACTCAGGAGTCTCTCATTTGCATCCCTGCACCGATTGGCTGAATCTCTGCCACCTCCCCATCACCCCCTAATGCCCAGGTAGAGAGCAGGTTCCCAGTTAAGGCGGAGAAAGCCAGGTGTCCATCCACCCAAAGGCAGTCAACTCATTAAGAGGACTAGGTAGATTAGTCAGTTGAGTATACCCAAACCATTCTGGATTTCTCAGTCTAATAGAAAAAAATGAGTGAGGGGCAAAGTTTAAGATGAGAGGAAAGGAAGAAGGTAGAACAGTCTCTCACCTGCCATCCTTTACCGCTCCCTTCTCAGCCCTAATTCTGCCTCCCGCCCTGACCACTCCTATTCCTCTGCCACTGTACCCCAAGATGCCCGCAGTTTAGGTACTGTGCTCACAGCCCACCCCTGCAAACCTTCCCCTGCTTGGGGCTTCTTGCAGGGAAATATAAGACGCCCTACTGGATATTGAGGAGGGAAAAGGTAAGTGTTAGGAAGAAGCTTAGTAGCCTTCTCCAAATTGTATGACAGAATTTCTCCCAGTGGGGACATCAGAGAGACCTTGACCCTTCTTCATTTCTCCAGCTGTCACACCATCCAGCCATGTGTAGGCTGTACTAGCAGTAGGGGAGGAGCTGAGAGGCAATGGCTGGCTGGAGAGACATGACCCAGGGACTATCTCCACCCACCCACAAAGCCTGAACCTGAAGTTGGGCAGGGGAACTGATTTTTTGCTTTATGGAGACATAAATGCATGCTCTGTGGGAAGGAGGCGAAGTGGAATGGTTAGAGACAGGGGCAGCTCAGGAATTAAATCCACGGATGGCCCAGAGCAAGAAAAGGCTGATCCATGACTGATGGGGAGAGTTAGTAAACACCCAGGAGCTAAAAGATAGCACCTTTCCCCCACCTCACCCAGCAAAGGGTCAGGACACCTGGGCACCTGGGCTCCTAACCTAGCTCTGAACCTTGGCCAACTACTTTACCTCTCCGGACCCCTGTAAGATGGAGTACCATCTTGTCTCAGATTTTCTCCAAGACAAACAAGACAATAAATGTGAAGGACAATAAATGTGAAGGGCTTGCATCTCTGTGGCTCCACAGGGCAGAAGCAGGACAGATGGGTAAAGTTACAGGGAGGTAGGCTGGGAAAGACACACAGTCATGTGACACATCAATGCACATTAGACGGCATATGTGACGGTGGCCCAATAAGATTATAACACTGTATTTTTACTGTACCTTTTCTATGTATAGATATATTTAGATGACCAAATACTTAGCACTGTGTTCCAGTTGCCCGCAGTATCTGGCACAGTAACATGCCAACCAGGCATGCCTAGGAGCAATAGGCTACTCCACACTGCCTAGGTGTGCAGTAGGCCACACCATCTAGGTCTGGGTAAGTACACTCCAAGATGTTCGCCCAACGATGAAATCGCCTAACAATGCATTTCTCAGAATATGTCCCAGTCCTCACATGATGCATGATTGTAGAAGTATGTAGTGGAGCTTTCTGTATTCAAAGTGTCCAGCAATGGAAGTAATTAAGATAATGATCTCGCCGTCACCAGAAGCATCCAAGCATACTTTGGACGACCATCTGTTGTAGAGTATAAGTTCTGGACACTTTCCCACACTAGATGGGAATTTTGGCATAATGTGTTGACTGCCTCCAACATGTTATGATTCTGTGATTCATTCGACAAATGCTTTTTAGTTGTCCCCTAAATCTAGGGGCTAAGGTGCTGTGGGACTATCATTTTTCCTTTGGAACCTGGTCTCCCATACATATAGTGAGGGTGTTTGGTCAGTAGACCTCTGAGACCTCTTCCTGCACAGACCAGCTGCCTTATTCAAAATGGCAGTGGGATCAGAAGGAACCGCAAAGGCATACCCTCCTCTTCCTTATCCTCCCCCTTTGCAGGCTTCTTCCTGCACTAACCATTACTTAGCAGAGTTGGGACAGAATGAACATCCCCTGGCCTGGGAGGCCATGTGAAACAGATGGCTCTGTTGCCATGGAGATCAGGGAGCCAGTTGTCCTAGGGGACTGGGGAATGGGTGGGGGGCCAGGGTAAGCAGGGTGATTTACTCCTGCAATAGCCCAGCCTGAAATCTACATGAATGTTAAACAGGGGTGGCTCTAGGCAATCACTCAGCCAGACAGATCAGAAACCACTTAGGATGAAAGACCCAGAGCATCTGCGCATCACTTCCCTGGGATGCCCTCAGCCTCCGCCCTTCCCCCAACCCCCAATGCACTGCCTTGGGCAGTTCAGCCCCTTCTCTGGCCCAGGGGATTTGACTCAATCTTCCCACAGACAAAGCTGCAGTTCCTCAGGAGGGGAGTATAGGCAGCTCTAGAGCAGATCCAGTGGGGACTGGGGGAGGCTGGCTTCTTGGGCTCCTTAGAAAAAAATAATTTTCTAGCTGTCAGTACTGTCCAGCCACAGATGTGGTACCTCAGGAGGGAATGAGCTCTTTGCTCTCCAGAAGTATTCAAGCTGGGCTGGGTGAATCCTCTGTCAGAGAGTCTCAGGATGGCTTTTCCCATCAAGTGGGAGATGGAACCTGGTGACTTCTAAACATGGTTCTTCCAAATCCGAGATCTTACGGATGGCAGACGTTGCAGAACGCCACAGGTATGATATGCACGTCGGAGGCAGGCAGACCTGGGCTCAGCATCTTACTTGCTACATGATCTTGAGCAAGTTAACTTTCTCTGAGTCTCTATTTCCTCACCTGTTAAGTGTAAATCACAATACAGGCTTTGTAACGATTTTTTGGAAAGAATTATAATGAAACACGTTATTGAACATGTGCAAGTACAGAAACGTGCACACGTTAGATACTCAGCAAGTGGTAATTATTATTATTCTGTAATGAATTAAGCCTACACAAGTATGAGAACTTCCTAAGCTCAATTGGGACTGGACTCAGCCAAGATGCCTGGCTTCTACTCTGCCACGACCTTGGCAAATGTCCTTATCCCCTTGTGCCTCAGTTTCCTCTGTAAAGTGAAGCAAATGATAGTGTTTCCTTCATAGGATTATTGTGAGGATTTAATTCTATAATCATGTGTTTAAAATAGAACCTAATACCCAATCATGGTGTATTATTGCAATGAATTAAATGTTTGTGTTCCCCTATAATTTATATCTTAAAATCTTAAACCCCACCCCCCAAATGTGGTAGTATTGGAGGTAAGGTATTTTGGAGGTAATTGGGGTAGAGCCCTAATGAATGGGATTAGTGCCCTGGTAAAAAGGACCCCAGAGAGCTCTCTCACTTGCTTTCTGTCATGTGATGATACAACAAAAAGTCGGCAGTCTGCTACCCAGAGGAGGGCCCTCACCAGAACCCGACCATGCTGGTACCCTCATTTCTGACTTCCAGCTTCCAGAACTGTGAGAAATAAGTCTCTGTTCTTTATAAGTCATCCAGGCTGTAGTACTCTGTTATAGTTTCTGTTGGAGGGCATAAAGCAGCCCTACACGAACTCTCCCCCCACCCAGAACAAAGACCACAAAGGGCCTCCCTGTCCCAGAAATTCATGCAAAAGGACCCTAGCCCACCAAAAGTCTCCAGCAAACTGGAATTTTTCCACCCCCTATTGCCACCTATAAAAGGAGTCTCCAACTACCCCCAGTGCAGATGCCCAGGCAGGTCTCTATCCCTTTCAATAAACCTAGCCTGGGCTCAGCACCCAGAGCTCAGTGAGTAGGCGCCAGCCACATACACCAAGGCTGGTGAGTTTGAGCCCTGCCCGGGCCTGCTAAACAGCAATGACAACTGCAACCAAAAAATAGCTGGGCATTCTGGCAGGGGCCTGTAGTCCCAGCTACTTGGGAGGCTGAGGCAAGAGAATCTTAAGCCCAAGAGTGAGTTTAAAGTTGCTGTGAGCTGTGATACCATGTCTACCCAGGGTGACATAGTGAGACTCTATCTCAAAAATAAATAAATAAAATAAACCTGGTCTGAACCGTTCCACTCCCAGTCTCATCTCTGGGTGCCACCGAATGATCTTTCACCTCCCAGAACTAAGACAGCTGTCACCATCATCATCACCATCATTGCCTTCATCCTCATCCTCATCTCTGGGTCACCTCCCTAATGCTTGGTACTTCTTGGGACTTACTCAAAGACCAAGTGAGTGGATGAGATGGATACGAGGTGACTGTGAAACCCTCAGCAACAATAAATATTTTTAAGGATCTACTGTGTTTGAGGCCCTGCGCTGGCCAAGAGAATGTAAAGGAGCTGTCCTTGAGGGGCTTACACTGAGTCTAAGCTATGGGCAACTTTAGGGAGAAATGCAAACAGCAGTTTTAAATTCTACAAGGCATCAGAGAAGAGCCTTTGTAGCCCTGTTGGTATAACCAGACAGGCTTTCTGGAAGGAGTGACAGTTGCATAAGGCTTGAATAAGGGACAGAAATTTGGCAAGTGGCCAGATATGGGAGGCTAGGTGGGTAGTATACCAGGTTGGGGGACAGTAAGATAAAAGATCCAGGAAAGTAATACACATGGCCTTTCTGGAAGACAGTGACAGATGCATGAGGATGTGGCCCAGGGTTTCTATCCCTGCCTGAGGATGGAGTGACAAGGGAGTTAGGAACAAGATAGAACACTTCTCATGGAACACAGAGACCTAGATTCCGAGATCTACTTGGTAGCTGAGTGACCTTGAACAAACTACTTAATATTTCTAAGCCTTAGTTTAGAAAGCCTTACAAAGAGTCTAATATACACTCCCTTAAAAAAAATTGTAAACTAATATTTATGCAGAACCCGGCAGGTAGGAGCTATTGTTTGTTCTGTTAGCAATGAAGGACCAAGGGAAGATTTTTCCTGATAGATTAGAGTGAAATTATCATTGAATGGTAGGAAGGAGGGATTGCAGGGGGACAAAAGGAAAGGCCACCAGTTAGAGATAGTGATTCATGAGTGAGGAAGTACTGCTTCCAAATTTAGGGGAAAAAAGGTAAGGGTAAGTGGGCAGCCTGAAGGAAGACCCAGCAGGGCAGAAGTTGGTAACTAATGGGGAAAAGGCAGGAATCACCAGCAGCTCCACATTCTTAGGGAAGAGAGCAGGTCTCAGAGAACAGAAGGGGAACTGATGGGGGAAATGAAACCCTGATCTTCATAAAATGCAAATTCAGTCAACAAACATATGCTGAGCACCTATAGTAAGTACATCAGGTAGTAAGAATATAAATTCGAGCAGATATAGTCCCTGCCCTCGGGGACTTTGTGGAAGCACAGACATCAACAAATGCATGGGATGAAATATAACAGACCCTTCTACCCACAGTATCTTGCCCAATTAGACAGCAGAACAAGGATGAGATTGATTTTACTGGGCTCCGTGGAGGAAGTTACATGTGAACTGAGCAGATGTTCTCCAGGGAGACTGCAAGGCAAACATACTCCATACGGAGGGGAAAGCATGAGCAAAATACCAATGAGAGAAAAAGTATCACACTGATACTCAGGGCTGTCAGAGCCAGAGCTGAGTCTGGAGATGCCTAAAGTGGCCCCGGCATGGACAGCAGGAAGCTAGAATATAATCAAGAGTGCTGTTCTGCAGGTGTTGGAACCCTGAAGGGAAAGGAGATAGGAGTTTAGGACATGGATTTGGAGTCAGACATATATGGAGAGAGTTCAGCTGGGAAGAACCAAGCACAGTACTTTCCCTTTTTAAGGTAGAAGAGAAGAAAGAAAGAGAAGATAAAGACATTTCAAAGGACAGAGTGAGAAGCCGATAGGCCTGGCAGATCCACCTTGACTTTTGCAGAAAAGCAAGAGTATTAGGTTACACAAAAAAATTGAGGAGGGTGAGCCAGTCAGCTAGATAGATGATGACAAAAAAAGACAGCGCAATTTACTCATATCAGGAATGAAAGAGGAGCTATTACTATGAACCCTACAGATGTTATTAGGATAATAAGAGACCATTATGAACAATTTAGATGAACTGGACATAGTCCTTGAAAAACACAAATAACTAAAACTGACACAAAATAAAATAGAAAATCCAGATAGCCCTATATCTATGAAATAAAGTGAATTTGTTATCAAGAACCTTTCCACAAGACAAAATTCCAGAAGTAGTGATTTTGCTGTGAATTTCATTCAACATTTAAGTAAGAAATAATGCCAACATAAACAAACTGAGGAAATAGAGGAGGAAAAACATTTCCGACTTGTTTTATGATGCTGTATTAACCCTGATACTAAACTTGACAAAGACATTACAAAAAAGAACAAAATGACAGACCAACACCTTTCATTTATACAGATAAAAAACCCTTAGCGAATTATTAGCAAATCCAATCCAATTGATTGTGCTATCAATCCATAGCACAGTGGTTCTCAACCTTCCTAATACTGCAGCCCTTTCATACAGTTCCCATGGGTTCCCGTGGTTTCTGCCATAGCACGTGAAAAGAATAATACATCATGACTACCTAGGTTTATCCCAATTATACAAGATTGTTTTAACACTCAAAAACTAATTGACATAATTTATTATATTAAACAGACAAGGAAGAAAACACACACAATTGTTTTTATAAAACTTGACAAATACCCACAGTATCTGTCCGGGTAGACTGCAACTACTAACTACTAACTACTTTTTTAAAAAGCTTTGAGCAATTTAGGAAGAAAAAAAACTTTAAGAAAAGTAGGAATTTTTTTCAACCTAATATAAGACATCTATAAAACACCTACAGCTAACATCAAATATAATGATGAACTATTACACACATTACCCCTAAAGTCAGGAACAAATCCATGAGGTCTCCTGCCACTATGTCTATTTAACATTTTACTGGATGTTCTAGCCAGGGCAGTAAGGCAAAAATGATTAGAAGGAAAGAAGTAAAATTGTCTCTATGCACAGATGAAATATTTATGTAGAAAACCCCAAGTAATCTATAAAATAGCAACTAGAATTAGTAAATACATTTAGCAAAGTTCCAGGATAAATGGGCATTACACATAAATCAACTATATTTCCACATACTAGCAGTAAACCATTGGATAGCAAAATTTTTAAAATAAAGGGAAAAATTCATACTTAGAAAGAAATTGAATGTAAGATGTACTAGACCTAAACATGAAAAATTATAAAAAGATTACTGAGATAAATTAAGGAAGGCTTAAATAAATGCTCCTGCATTGAAATATTGTTAAAATGTTCATTCTTTCCAATCAATAACTTGTTAATTCTACAGATTCAATACAATCCCAATTTCCAGTAGGCTTTATTTGTCGAAATTGATAAGCTCCTTCTAAAATTCACACGGAAATGCAAAGAGCCTAACATATCCAAGGCAATCTTGACAAAGAAACATAAAGTTGAAAGACTTACACTACCTAACTTCAAGTCCTGCCATAAAGCTAGTATATTATTGCCATGACGGGATGATAGTATAAAGACAGACATATAATTCAGTGGAAACAAATAGAGAGCACAGAAATAAACTCACATTTATATGATCATTTGACTCTCAATAAGAAACTGAAGCAATCCCATGGGTAAAGTCAAGTCTTTTCAACAAGTGTGATCTATATGGAAAAACATGAAAACCTGACCTGATTCACACAATGCACAAAACTTAATTTTGAGATGAATCATAGATCTAAACATACACACCAAAACTGTAAAGCTTCTAGAATAAAACATAGAATATCCCCACAACCTGCAGATAGCTCTGCAAAGTTTTCTTTAAAAGGAGCTAAAATAATAATTATAGAAGAAAAAATGATAACTTAGACTTGCAAAAATTTAAAAATCAAAAACCTAATTAAGAAAATGAGGGACTAGTCACAGACTAGGAGGAAATATTTGCCAAACATATGTTAAAGGACTTATATTGGGAATATCTGTAAAAGAACACGTACAACATAAAAATGAAAATACAAACAACCCAACAAAGAAAAGGGCAAAATATGTGGGCAGACATTTCACAATAAGGTATAAGATATGTGTACTGAATGTATACGTAGGGTATGACCCAGCAATCTCACCTCTAGGTATTTATCCCAAAGAGATGAAAACATATGCCCACGAAATGACTTGTACAAGAATATTCATGGCAGCTTTATTCACAGTAGTCCCTCCCTGGAAATGATCCAAAACAGACTGTGAACAGGAGAGTAGTAAGCAAAGTGTGACCACTTCTTAGTGATACCAAAGGAGCAAAGTACTGACATGTGCAACAATGTGAATGAATCTCAAAAATATGATGAGTGCATACCGTAAGGTTCAATTTTTGTGAAATCTTAGAAAGGGTTTTCTTTTTAATGAGACCTACGATTGCCTCTGCAAGGTGAAAGCAGTGATTGACTGAAAGGGGGCATGCACAGACTTTCTGGGTGATAAAAATATCCCACATCTTGATAGGGATTTGGGTTACACATGTGTAAGCGTTCGTCAAGTCTCCTCAGAGGATGTCTTATGATTTGTGCATTTCACCATCTTGCTCATGTAAATTTAACTCCTCCTACGCACACAGAGGACCACAAGCAAACACCAAGCTCTACTTAATGAGATGCATTCTGAAAAAGTGTTTGGAGAGAAATACGATCATGGTCTGCGTCTAACTTTACAATAGACCAGAAATAAGATTGAAGGGTAGATATTTGCATAGACATTTGATGAAAGAGGTAGCAATCTTGACAATTGTAGATATTGAGTATATGAGTTTTTAAAATTTTCCAGTTGTTCTATATGTTAAAAAATTCATTAAAAAATGTTGAGGAGAGGGGAATCAGGAAAGGGGGCACAAGGCTGCTCAAGAATGGAAGAAACTCAGAATAGCCCTGATAAGATGTCAGGAGTAGTCAGGATTTCCCAGGGACAATCAGGGTCCAGCTAGGGCTCTATAGCCCTGTGTGTAGGCAAGCCAGCTGCCTGGAGGTTCTGCTGCCAATAGTCATGCCCAGCCAACCTGATCACCCCTATCCAATAGGGCATCTGGGTACAGGATGGTTCTATCACATTCTGCATCTTAGTGGGATGAGAGTGTCTCCTCCATCAGATCAGAGGTTCTTCCAAAGTATGGTCTAGGTCTCCCTCTTCAGACTGGGACCTTACTTGAAGCAGGACATAAGTCACCCTTATTACACTTAGATTTTCCTTAAGATAGAGGCTACATCTTTATCCATCAGCTTGAGTGCATCTTCAGGATAGGGACTAAATCCACCACTAGAAGGACCCTCTGGATGCACCTGCTGTCTGATAGGGGCTTCTCAGAGGGCTGGCAATAGTTTCTCTGGTACTTCCCCATAACTCTCCCCCAAGCTGAGCCCACTCAGCAGAGAGCAACGGAGGAGTGATTGACAGTATCCAAATAGGAACATTCAAACTTCAATCATCCCAGGAGCCGACACTTATATAGGTTTCACATTTAGCCATGGAAAAGCAGCATTAATTCACTGTGGTGACTGAGATTTTACATGCTCTAAAACAAAGAAATTCTAACTTGAGTTTCCCCCAGCAACTGTAGCTGGGCAACGTAACCCCTGGCGTTGGCAGGAGGTCACAGAGCTCAACAGCTCATTGGGCAGGTGGGAGCATTGCCGCCTTCGCACACCTGGGTCCCACAGGGATTGAGAGTGGGGTGTACCCAGAGATCAAGGAATGAGAGACGGTGCTGAGGACCCAGGAAGAAATGCCTGCCACTCCAGATTTCCAGAAGGTCTTGGTATGAGGGATGACCCAAGCAAAGTAAATTGTGTAGAGAAGTACAGGCAGGAGATGAGAAGACCCAAAAATGTGATTCTGCTTCCCTTCTTTAGAGTGCCCCATAGGATAAGAGCACAAGTCTCTCCCATTTCTCTCTCTCTTTCTCTCAGCTTAAAGTATGACTCATGTTCACAAGAGTAAGTTCCTTAGCAACTGATGATACTTTTCCAAAGTCTTGGATGATTGGACACCTAGAGTTGACATGTGGTTGAGAAATGGAACAAATTTGGCTATTGTGTGGGATATGAGATATACTATATATTTATCCTCCCATCCTAAAAGCCAGTTTCCTAAGAGCACCGCCCCCAGATCTCTATAAGTTTAACTAACATTGTGGTTCACTTTGAGATTTAGTTCCTATCATGATAACACCACTTGCTATTATTAGTATTATCCTGGGTAAGATGGAGAGGGGTGGTCAAGCTAGGCCATGAGAACTATCTCTCATTTTCTATGTAGAGTTTTTCAAATTGTCATCTTGCATTGCTTCCAACAATAGCAGACTATATAACCTGAAGTTTCTTTTTACTTAAAAACATCTAGCTTCTTCTAAAAGAAGGCAAGTACTTCTCTGGGCTCAACATAAGTAAGAGAAATACTTAATAGTCTCACCCATCTCCCAAAATTTACTGAAACTAGGGCAACTCAGAATACGGGTGTTGGAATAAGACAAGCATACCTGCCTTCAACACTGCTGTTCAATATTGTATTACTAAAGGGGGACAAGAAAAATAAAAAGCCATCCACATTGGAAAGCTATCTCTATTTATAGAATACATGATTCCATAATTGTAAAGAATCCATAAGAAAGTAACTGGAGCTAATCATAAAATTCTGCAAAGTTGCCAGGCATAAGATCAATAGGTAAAAATCAGTTGTATTTCTACATACCTGCAATGAAGACAGGAAAATTGAGAAGGCATAAGATGCATTTATAATAGCATCTTAAATAATAAAATATCTAGGAACAAATTTAACCAAGGAGGTGAAAGACCTCTATACGTTGTTGAAAGCAATTAAATAAGACCTAAGTAAACAGAAAGACATCTCATGTTTACAGATAGGAAGACAATATTGTCGAGTTGCCCTGACTACCCAAAATCATCTATAGATCCAACACAATCCCTATCAAAATTCCAACTGACTTTTTTTTGCAGAAATGGAAAAGCCAACCCTCAAACTAATGTGGAATTGCAGTGGACCTGGAATAGCTCAAAATAATCTTGCTAAAGAGAATAAAATAGGAAGGCTCATATTTTCCATTTTCAGAACTTACTATAAAGCTGCAAAAATCAAAAGAGTATGGTACTGATATAAGGATTGCCGTGTAGTCCAATGCAATAGAATTGAGAGTCCAGAGAAAAACTCAGTATCTCTGGCCATTTGATTTTTGACAAGGGTGCCAAGTCTTTTCAATAGGGAAAGAAGAGTCTCTTTAACAAATGGTGCTGAGACAACTGAATTTCCACATGCAAAAAAGGCGTGAAGTTGGACCTCTATCTCATAGAAAATAAAAAAATCAACTCAATGGATCAAGGACCTAAATATAACTAAAAGCATAAAATGCTTGGAAGAAAAAAATAGAAGAAAATATTTATGACTTTAGACTTGGTAATGGATTTATAGATATGACACCAAAAGCATAAGCAACAAAAGAAAAAAAATACATTGAAGTTCATCAAAATTAAAAATGTTTGTGCATTAAAAGACATTATCAAGGCTCTGCGCCTGTGGCTCAATCGGCTAAGGCGCCAGCCACGTATACCTAAGGTGGCGGGTTCGAATCCCCAGCCCAGGCCCACCAAACAACAATGATGGCTGCAACCAAAAAATGGCCGGGCGTTGTGGCGGGTGCCTGTGGTCCCAGCTACTTGGGAGGCGAAGGCAGGAGACTCGCTTGAGCCCAGGAGTTGGAGGTTGCTATGAGCTGTGATGCCATAGCACTCTA
>CAUYQV010164010.1:0-18872 GCA_963574575.1 Galagoides demidoff
GGGTTTCCTCTCCCTGCCTGCCTGCGGCATTACGTCCTGGTTTGAACCTACGTGTCTGTCTTCTCCACTGGTGGAAGCTCCTTTGATGACAGCAACCGTGCCTTCTTGCTCTGTCCTCAATAAATGTTTACTTAAAAGATACATATTCTGCAAAACATAGCCTGGCTAGATCTGATTTTCTTATGAAACTTGGGTAAAGGAAAATAATATAGCCTTTCAATACTTTTTTGCCTTATAATTGTGATAATTCCAAATTTTCAGTGTGCATCCAGTTGCCAAGGTCAGCGTTGAGAGGGCCGGCACAGAAGCGAAGAGTGAATATTGTCCGGAGTCTAATCCTGCCACTGACCCCAGCTGGCAGCCTCGGAACAGTTCCAGTGCCTGTATCCTTCCTCCGGGTGGGAACCGCAGTTCCCTCCTCACGGAAGTCAGCCAGATAATTTACATGTGATGATTCTAAGACTTCAGCAAGTTCTTTAGTGTTTCATTCATCAAAAATTACAGTATTTAGTTCCCTTCCCCTTGAACTTGGATGGGTCTTCTGACTTCCTTGATGATTAGAATGTGTGGGAAGTAAATTGCTTGACTTCAGGGTTGATTACAGAGGAGAACCTCTCCACTGTCTCCTGGTGAACTCACTCTGGGACCCTTCAGCTGGAGGAACCATTCAGAGAGACCTGGAGTGGGGCCCCCTGGTCCCGGCGGGCTGTTGGACTCTAGCCCGACTGACGGTGACTGCCTGGGGGGCACCACCACGCACCCCCCAGAGTTGTGAGCACAGTTGATGGTCACTGTTGTTTTAAGATACTGTAAGGAACAGATAAGTTCCACCACTACAAATTAGTGAGTGCTGCACCTGACGTTTAGAAAGGTTTTCAGAAAACGTCCTCTGCTCTCACAGGGTCTTTGCTGTGGGCTGGTATGTGGCCTCATCACTGATGTTCATCTTGCTGAACTCATTTTTACCTTCAAAAAAACTATGGAATAGGACCTGGGTTATCTGTTCCAAGTGATCATGATGATGATTAGATGAGATAACAGGTGGAAACATCCCCTGGAAAATTGTAAGATGTAAAAAATGAAGTCTTAGCATTTTTACATGACTTCTTGTCATAAGCCTGGCAGTTGAGTGTTGAGAAGACGTCCATTCTCGCCCACTGAAGCTGTTTTTGAAGAGCCAACGTGGATATAATTTTTTTCCTCAAACTTAACATTCTCAGGAAAATGAAAACTTTGGATGGGTCATTTGCTTTATGTGTACAAGCTGCGAAATTGATATAACTGTTAAAAATCTCTGAGAATAAAAGTTGAAAATTCTGTCTTTTTTAAGCCACTCTTTGTGTTGTTCTAAATGGAGCCATAGCACGAAGTAGGCATCTTCCAGGTGACCCTGAGTTACGAATTACATCAAGAGCTGATTTCAGAATTCTCCGCACCGTCACCCGCACTTCAGCCCGTCGTCCACTCGGGGGCGACAAAGGCCTTCCTTGGAGCAGGTGCCGCCTCAGCCGAGGACCGGGTTACAGACTCTTCCCGGGCAGGAGCAGGTGGGAATCCTGAGCTCCTCACCTGTGGGTGCTAAGTGGCGCTGCTATCACTAAGTGTAAACGAGAACTTGGCCCAAAGTCGGGAAACGAGGGCCTCGCAGGGCAGGTGGGGTGGAAGAACAATTAGGCGTTTTCTTGGCCTAATGGGGAAAAGAATATTTCAGGTTCTGAAAGAAATGGACAAGCCCTGAAATAGTGTGAGTAGGACGAGGCGATCAGGCTTCTCCGTGCAGCGCACGAGGCGCCCAGTTGCAGACATGGCTGTGTTAAGTGGGCAGGTGCCTGTGTTCCCGAGGGATCGTCTGTGTTCCATTCAGAGCTGCCGTGGTACTGGCCCCGAAGCTTCCTATGGGGGTTGGGGGGATGGGAGACTGCAGGGGCCAGGAGTCCTGTCCACGTCCCCAGCCCGCTCGGGGGGGGAGGGGGCCCAGTTGGACACTGGGTCGGCTGGACACAGGGCCAGGACGGACACGGGGCCTGGCTGGACACAGGGCTTGGCTGGACACAGGGCCAGGACGGACACGGGGCCTGGCTGGACATGGTGCGTGGATGGACACGGGGCCCCCCAGCTGCCTTCCGCTTGCGGTTCTTGAAAGTTCATCCTGTCCGAACCTTTGCGGCCTCAGCCCCTGGCACCGCAGGCAGCTTCCGGGAAGCGTAACCTTTGACTTGATTATCTACAATTGGGGTTTCTTTAATGGAGACAAACGTTTCATTTTATAATTAAAAGCAAAATGCTCAAACCCCAACGCCAGCTTGGGATGACGCAGTGTCAGAAGCGTCCCCACCCCGCGACAGGTGTTCGATTGTTAAGCCCCAAGGTTTTCCTTTTTCCAATGTGGGCGAAGGCAGCAGCCTCTGAAGCTGCGTCCTGCAGGCCTGGCTGCAGGGAACGTCCACTCCAGACTTCGCAGCTGAACCTCGAAGGCCGTGACTGGGGTGTCTTCCAGAATCCCCTGCATGGTTGTAAAGCACAGCCGGGGTTAAGAATCACTGGTCTGTTTGGGGCGGGGGGACCTCTGGAATGCGGTGCAGTGCGCGCTGGTCGGAGGTGTGCAGGGGACAGCGCCTAAGACTTCTTGTTTATTTTTAGTTATTTATCTACGAGTGGAAACTGGATAAACTATCCAGCTGATCAAATTCTTGCTTCATTAGGGCCTGCTTTAGTTGAATTAAATGTTCACTTTTTGTGGCTTTAGCATTTTTTTAAGTTTTAGGTTAATTATGAGGTTATGTACGATTACGTGACAGCGTTTGCGTTTGTAAGGTAAGTTCACAGTGAAGCTTTGCTTCTCAGAATTTGGGGCAGGGCATTGAGGCACTGACACTGTGAAGACCATTTAAGATGGCAGTTCCCAGAGGATGTTCAGAGACACCTGTGAGTGGTCTCAGCACCCCGAGACACACAGGAAGTCACTACTGCAGGGACTTTCAGCCTCAGACAAGATGACAATGGCAGGTTTGTGTGATAATTATATTTTATCGTGGCCATTTGTTTGTGAAACATTGGTCTAGACTCGTGATTTTAAACAGTGTCACACTGGTGTGCACTGAGAGGGCCTTAGGTGTGCCTGCAGAAGTTTTAAAGATCATTAATTAAATTATTTTCAAAAGAAGTTCGAAACACAGTGAGTATATATATATATATAAAACTCTCTTTTGATCAACATAATTTAAGTGTGCTGTGGAAGCTTAACTATGGGTTAAAAATACAGAAAAGGTTGAAAAACACTGGTGTAGACTTTGCCATAAAGGTATTTTGTAGATGTGATTAACATTTGCCATCAGCGGACTTTAAGTAGAGGACCTTGCCGTTGATAATGGAGCAGTGTGAGTGAATGTTGAAGGCCTTCAACGCAAAACCTGAAGTTCCCCACAAAAGGAGATTCTACCTGAAAATTGACACAGAAATCCTAGATTTTAGACACAGCAGCTTCACAACTTCAAAGCCACTTTCTCAGCCTTCTTTACCCCCCGTCCTCCTGCTTCTGTTTCTCAGAGACCCTGACGTAACTTGCGAGTCCTCGGTAGAAACGGGGTCGAGTTGTGTACTGTGAATCATGGTGAGGACTTAGGTTCTCACATGAAGGTGATAAATAAGGTGTAAAAACTGAGGACGTTGTATATAAGAGAAATTAACCGGTAAAATCAGCGGAGCTGGACAGTGGATGGTAATTCAAAGCATCTCTTTGCTGTTAGACAGTGCTTACAAAGGAAGCAGAATTTTGGTAATGTGTCAAAAGTTCTATTTCTGTTAAATGAAACACGTGAAATGTGGGCATGATTATGTGTGTAAAATCTAACATTAAAAACCACTAAAATGATGATATATTTGGGCCAGTGATTCTCAATATAAGAAAAATTGGTGAAAGGTGTTCAGAATTTGCTGGAAAAAAGGGGCAGGGTGGAAACACGACTTTAGTCAATTGTGTAACATTTATTGGCTCCCTAGTGAGAAAAACACTCAGCTTCACCGGCTCAAGCAAAAAAAAAAAAAAAAAAAAATACTTGGCCAACATGGACCAATTTGCAGTAATGAATGAATGATTTGTAAATGTAATTTCTTAAATAAGAGAATTTTAGTTTTCTGAAATTCACACAGCAATAATTCTCAGAAATATTCAAAGGAAAGGGGTCAGTTGTTAAATAAATTCAGAAACACTGAATTGTATGTAGTAAATTGTGACCCTTCAAAAAGAGGCATGAGCATTGCCTTTCCAGAATGTATGTGACTGGGGACACCTCGGCCCGTCAGCCACTCCGGGGATGCGGCCGTGGAGACTAAGGCTCGCTCTGTTCTTTGCTGCACTGTGGGCTTGAGCCCTGATCTGGAGAGTTAGTCTCCTTGTTTGACGCTTCAGTAAGATAATTTTGAAGTGAAAGAATTTTGTTTAAAATAAAATCTAAAACGCTGCCTCTACATTTAGTGGAGAGCTTATTTCTGACTTTATGGCATCTGAAGAACTTCTTGATTTGAGGTTTATTTCTCACTTTTCAAACTTTGTGGGAGGTAGAGCTACATCTTCTTTTTTAAATTTTCTCTCTACATATACATGTGTTTATTTAGTTTCCACTTTTTGCCTTCACGAAATTAAAATGGTTTAAAATTTAATAACAATAACAATGTTTAAGATCAGGACTAGAAACAAAAACCTCATAAAGAATGAGTAAAGATAAATACATTTGGAAAAGAAATCAGATGATTTCTGCAATGAAATGTTGAGCAATAATAATAATAATAATGCAAAAAAAGTAACATTCACATTGTCAGATAAAAGTATGTCTATCATAGGGTGCTTTGACTCTGAGGTTCAGTATGGAGTCATCAGTTAACTTTTTTTTTTTTCAAAATCTCACAAAATAGACAACTAATATTTATAAATAAAAAATAGAAGATAATTTTCAAAAAACAGATCATGCCAAATCTTATGGACAATAGAAAAAGAAGAAATACTTCAAAATCATTCTACTTCATCTGGATATACCTGATATTAAAATTGGAAAAAATATATTATTATAAAGGGAAATTACAGACATATTTCACTTATAAATGAGGATAGAAAATCCTAAACAACATATTAACAAGTTGAATTAAAAATTATTGTTCAAATAATGTACTTTGGTTAAAATTAAATCCAATTTATGTGAGAATTAGTCACTATTTTCTTTCCTTTCCTTCACCCCCTGCCTCCTCCTCTCTCTCTCGGCTGCACCTTCTCCCAGCTGCCTGGGGCAGGCACTTTGAATCCTTGTCTGTGGCAGCTGATGGTGTGGTCACTTCACCTGGGCTCAGTTAATCAAATGCTCCTTTCTGGGACTCAGAATCTGAGAAGCGACTGGGATGATTCTGGTTAATTTGACTCTAATTATTTTTGCCCCAAACTTGCTTCATCTCTGTTATGTAACTTTGCATTTTGACCCTGGGGGGAATTTAGAGTCCCTGATGCAGTTAACTACATACAAGTTTCCCATGGTTTGTGTTCATTTCAGAGAGGTTATTTATTTTGAAAATGTGATATTTCTTTTACAGCAGAATATAGAGTTGGAACACTTTCATTTTCCCTGGACAAAGAGGGTAAATAGAATATCATGTTTTATGTATGGCAAATTGAGTTAAGCATTTAGTGTTTAACTAAAGGGCTTTCAGTTTTTAGAACTTCAATAAATTGCTCTCAGGGGTCTTTAGCAAAGGCAAAATCATTCAGGCCACAAAGATTTTCTTTTTGCAAAACAGATACTACCTAATTAATGCCATGTGACTCGCAGCTGGATGCAAGAAAGTGGTCTCAGGGGTGATTAAGTTCATCTTTCTGAGAAGCGAGGCCTCCCAGGCTTTACGGTGGGAGGGTAGACAGTGTGTTTGTAGTGGTAGCAACAGGGGATGAAGTTTAGTGTTTGGGGAACTGTAAAGTGATGGTTAATACTGTGAATCCTTCAGAGAGACATAGCCCAGATCTAGACACCAGCAGGGCTCCTGGGCTGAGGCTGCCTACTGTGACATCGTCCTAAACACACAGGACGGTTCTGAAGATCAGCATCACTCTCCATCATGTTCATGGTTTGCATTGGATTTCAATTTATTTAGAAAGTAAATCATAATACTTATTCATTGTATGAAGACACTGTAGCTGGACCATGTAGGGGTATCCCAGATGTCTCTCCAGAAGCTCACTGGTTTTGTTAAAGCCACGAGAGGTTGTTATTCAGGGTGATTCCAGCTCTAAGTCTCTGAGAATGATGAAAATGGATGATATATTAGAAAAATGGACCTGATGGACGGCACCGTGACACACTTCAAAAGACACATGTAACATCCTGTTATTCACATGTCTGTGCCAGTGATGAATCTGCCCAGCATGACCCTGATGCCCACCATGGCGCAACACGGGGTTCAGAGTAAAAAGAGTAAGAAGTTCTCCATACCAGTAGTGACACCACATAAACCCTCCCTGTTCTTATGCCCAGGTACCTGGTACAGCAGGGGTCCTCAAACTTTTTAAACAGGGGGCCAGTTCACTGTCCCTCAGACCGTTGGAGGACCAGACTGCAGGCCCCAGGATGAGTCAGCTGCTAAGCAGGACAAAAACAGCAGCAGTGACAAAAACACCCAGCGGGCTGGATAAATGTCCTCAGCAGGCTGCATGTGGCCCACGGGCCATAGTTTGAGGACGCCTGTTGTACAGTGCTTGCATTTTAGCCAGTGGGGTATGTGACTTCTGCTCCATAAGAATGAAGAACTACTGCCAATCTCATCATAAGCCTCCTGATCATGGAATTGAGATGATAGTTTAATTGTTTTTATTTTAGCAAAACACTGATGAGTGAAAGTATCTATCAAATCACCTTCTGCTTTGTATTAAGGCAAACGTGTCACCTTGTTTTTCCCCCCTTTCCAAGACAGTCTATAATAGAATTATATCATAATTCTGTTTGCACAAGGCAGGAAATTCCATCTCTCACTATCTTCAATAGGGTTAGCTTTGGGGTGAGGCCAGGGTGGGAGACGGGACTCTGCCTCTCACCCCAGGAGTGAGGCCAGGGTGGGAGGCAGGACTCTGCTTCGCACCCCAGGTCTGCAGGGTGTCTTAGTGAGAGCTCCTATCTGAGGAACGTACGGCTCTGACGTCAACTCAAGTTTTTAATAAGACTAGTTGAAAGTGGAGTAGCATGAAAACGTTGGCTAGAAGACATGAATTATAGGTGATCTAAACACCTTAAGATGAAAGGCTTCAGGTCTACAAATTGTTCAGATCTCTAGTTAGAGAGGGGTTGGCTTTCATTGAAAAGAATTATATAGTCACTTAAAGTTGGCTTAACAGTTTTAGGGAATGTTTCACCCTAAACAATGTGGCATTTCTGCTATTGAATAGTTTACTTGTTATAGGAAAAAAATCATTGAAGAAATGGCTATCTTCTACTAGCCTAACTTAAAATATGATGAAAGATGGGTCTAAGGTGGGGGGGAGTACTCAGTACTTAGTCTAGAGTCACTGAGTCCCGCGCTGTGTTCAGAGCAGCTCAGGGCTGGCTTTTTTGCTTTCTGGGCAATGCTGGGATCACTGAAAGAACCTTTTCAAACAGAGTTACAAATTCTTCCTGGATCCACGAACCACAATTTGTTGGTTTTGTTCTGAAAACTTAATGTGCAGGTTTAGGTTATGGCCGCGTTATTCTTAGATAATTCATCACCTTGTGAACAAGATGTAACTTGCTTTTCTCAAGGTGATGGGACTATTCCTGACATGACTGAAAGTTGTTGGGCCTTTATCACTGCAGACTCTGATTTTGATAAATAGGTAGTGGGTAAAGCTGAGCTCAGGAGAGTCGATGAATGTTGTCAAATCTATGAAAGAAATATGCAAATTATTTTAGAGCTCTTCATCTAGGTAATCAATGTGCATATGGTTGGCCAATTAAGTGGGGCCGACTGAGGGATTAATTAAAGGCCAGAGAAAAATGTTAACAAGCACCAGAGAAATGATACAAACAATTCTATAGCAGATGACGATAGTGACTATGAACCAGTGGAATCAGTATGTTAGAATATTCACTAATCTGTCACTGAAAAACTGTGCTCATCTCCTGATTTAGTTAGAATTAAACACATTTCTGAAATTGGTTCTGAAAAGAAATCTCTTTAGAATACATCAAATTGGCATGGTTTCCCTTACCAAGGATGCTTCCTCTTATTTCACTTTATTCCTTCAGAGCCTGAAGGTGTGTGCCTAAGACGTGAAGGAGACATCCTGCATTGTGAAGGATAACACGGCCCAAGGAAAACATACCCAAGGTCCAAGTTATCACACAACCTTCCAAACAACCCTAATTCTTAGTTAAAGCTTAAGATATCTTCATGAATAGGAGGTGAGATAATTTCTGTATATTGGGATTTTAACTCTATGGAGATTGAGATAAAGGGGAATTGGAGGGAGGAAATAATTTAGCAGCAACAGATATTATTTGAACTCCAGAATATTTATAGCTCAGGGTACTTGCATTTTGATTATTATTTCTCAGAAATTATTGAGAGAACTTTAGCACATAACAGCTGTGTGTCAAAGCACAGAAACATATAGGTGGGGAGACTTGAGATTCATGTCAGGAGCCGCAGAGGCAGCAGTCCCAACAATGTCCTAGTGGGGAGACTTGAGATTCATGTCAGGAGCCACAGAGGCAGCAGTCCCAACAATGTCCTAGTGCCATTGCTTTTATCTGTTTTGCCCACTTCTCAGACACTTTATACACATCATTTCAATTGTCACAGCTCCACTGCAAGGCAGACATTGAAATTTTCATTTTACCAAACAGGAAACTCAGCTTTAGGCAACAAAGACAACTTGCTGAAGGTCACAGAGATGGGTAGCTAGAGTGGGGGCTCCTGGGGGCTCCTGAGGGATTCCACAGGGCACTCAACCATGGCCCTCGTGCTGTCTCTCAAAGTGTCACTTTTATTTTTACCACTGCCAATGATTCAAACAATCGATAGTTGGAAAGACAAATATTATGAAATGACTGAATTTCATCAGTGAATGGATTAGAGGTCTTTTGTTTCCATATTATTTTTGGCAGAGTTGTTAGTAAGTCAGCAAAATAAAAATTTGACATCATTGAAAAGCCTCAATTCAACTAAGATGTGACATAAACCCAAATCATTGTTGGCATCATTTAAAAGTCTCTAGGTGAGATCTTGAAAATGAACATAATTGAATATGGAGAGCACATACTTTTGCTGAAGTAGCAGAGGTGAGGGTACTTTCATTCTGAGGTATGGAGTTGTGTCTAAATAAACTCTTTTATGCCCCTAGTCTCTGCTTCAGGCCTTCAAAACTGCTGAAAATATAATAATTGAAAGAAGTGGTGATACTGTCTCAACAGGGCAGCTTTACTCTGAATCAGAGCTCTTCCCTTCTAAGAACTCTGGTATGTCATTTTTATGACTTGATGAACCTGTCTTTCAATTCAAAATTTTCCCCACTGAGGTGCATCAGAATCCCTGGTGTGATCTTCATGCTGTTGTTAGTGCAGATGTGAGGATGGTAATGTGGTACCTGGCTGGGCACCAGCAAACTGGATCCACATGGTCTGTGTCAGAGGTCAGAGCTGCTGTGTGTACCTGTGTAAGCTCTTTAACTGGCCTAGGTGTGTAATATTCTCAACTCTTTATGTGAGTTTGAATAGCTAATCTGATGAAGTTTTCTTTCCCTTCTGTGATCTTTAAAATACATTGAGCAATGCTGGATTCTCTGATGCTGCATTAAAAAAAAAAAAAAAGTACTTACCAAAGATCATGCTCATGCCTGGGACTGCAGGACATTGGTCATCTCAGCATCAATCTGATAATGAAAAACAACATCATGTGACTTACAGAGTATTTCATTTGCAGACTGCTAGGTCATGTGGGAGGTATACAAAAGTTTGAAACCTTGCTCAGATCATGCCAAAATGATATTTCACGTTGCAGATTTTATTGGCCATCTTTTGCATTCATCTGGCTTTAGGTTATCCCTGCTCTTAAAGAGTTTACAATGTGTTGGAAAAAATAAACAAGGAAAGAAAACAACAGTAGAACTTAAAAAGTGCTAATTATTGAGTGTTATGGGGCAAGAGAGGAGCTTGACTGCCGGGGAGTGTTGTAAGAGATAAGCACCCCTTGCTCAGACATGGCAGTTCACTTCACTGTGCTCCTCCAGGAGATTGATTCTGAGAAAGATTTTTTTAAAGATTTCCTATAGATATGCAGAAATATGCAGAAAGACTCTCTTTGTTAAGGAATTCTGGAGAATCAGCCAGGGTCTAGCAGCTGGGGGTGAACAAACCGGAGCATTGGGTTCTATTCTCTGCCTTCTTCCTTAATTAACATTATAATTTCCTAGTTTCAGTTTGGGCTAGCAAGGACAGACAGCCAGTCTGCTTTATGTTTTTACAAGATCAATTGTATATGATGTGTTCCTCAGCCTGCACACTAAATTATAATCTTTATGGCAACTTGCTAATGTTACTTCACTTCTTTGTTAAATTCTTACTGAATGTTTAAAAGTATATAAGATAATCAGTAAAGTTTAGCCGGGCTGCCGACCAGAGCGAGTCTCGGCCTCCCTTTATCATCTCATCTGCAGTTCCTTCTCCCTGCATCTCTGATCAGAAGCTCCAAAGAACTTACAACCACAGGGGAGGGATCCCCAGAGAAGGTGATATCTAGCTGGAATCCTGAAGCCTGATGCAAGATTCAGCCAAGGCAGGGCTGGTGAGGGACAGGACAATCTGGGCAGAATGATGTGCAAAGTCCCTGAGGTAACAGCAAGCCCTGGGTGTTTGGAAAACTGCAAGTAGTTGAGGAGAATACAAGAAGTATGGAAAGTCAGGCTGGAGAGGAAATTAAGGGTCCCAAATCTCTTGGTCTTATAAAAAAACTGAATTTTAATTTTGAAGTAATAGAGAGGTGTTGGAATACCGTATTAACCAGTTGTTTGTATGTGTTACAAAGGTTACTTGACCTAGTGTAGAGGTGGGCCTGGGGCAGACTGGAGGTGGGGGGCCAACTGGGAAGTTGGAGTCCAGGTGATAAATTGCTTAAAATTAATTACCAAGAGTGTGGAAGAATGTGGGTGGGAGATGGAGCAGTGTTGGGGAATTAGAATTGTTAGAATTTGAATTTTCATTGGCTGTTATAGAAAAAGAGAAGGAAAAATCAAGACTCTCTCAGTTTTCATCTTGGGACTATGGGACAATGGTGATGATATTCATAAATCTGGGAAACATAAGAGGTTTTCAGAGGAACACTATGGCTACATTGTTGTGTATGAATTTCTTGTGAGACATGAGACAAGAAATTATGAGACAACACACCGCCACAGATAGTCGAAGAAAAGCGTGGCCCTGGGAGAGAGATCCTGGCTGGAGGGAGAGAGCTGAGATCAAATGATGTGCCGGAAAGAGAATGGCTATAAAATGTGGTGGGTGGACATGGGAGGGTCAAGGAAGAAGCTCTGGGAAGTAGACATTTAAGGGATGAGTAGGGGGAGGAAATGATAGGACATAGAACAAGAAGGGAAGAACCACAGAAAGATAAAAGCAGAAAATAATAGTATAGATACAAATAAATTGTTCCATGGAGAAAGGAATAGTTGTGGGAATCGGCTGTTTTGTGGAGAACGATGAGGACTGAAACCAGGAGGAGGCTGTGCCTTTGTCCATGGTTGACGGCACCATCAGAAGCCAGACCACGGTGCCAGACCACAGAGGGTTGAGGACCCAGCAGAAGGTGTAGGGAGTGAGCATTTGCACTTGTTTCAAGCATGGTGGCTGTAATGGGAGGGAATGAAAAATAGCTAGGGAGGTTTCCAAAATATATTACTGTTTTTTGAGATAAGAGTAACTTTAATCTAAATTGGGCAGAATTGGTAGAGAGGAAATACTGAAGCAAAATAAAAGAGTAAAACTAGTGGAGAAAGATTCCAAGCAAGTGAGATGGGTAGAATTCTGAATGCTACTACTTACCAAGTGTCACTTCTGCTATTAACAATGATTTTGGATTTTCAGTCAACAGTCTTTTGGTATGAATACTTTGTTTTTGTCATTAGTTAAATTAGGACTGAAGACCATGGCAATGTCTTGGAGGGAGAACAAGAGGCTAATAGGGAATAAACATAGATTTTCCTAACATCATATAACCCTGTAAATTTTATTCAACCCATATAAAAGGGGAATTAAAATTATTTAACATTTAGAATTGTTTTCCATTATTCTATAAATAAGTAGATGTGAGGTTATTAATGTTTTTGCTTAACATTACAGTAATGGTTTAATAAATGATAGCTATGACATTAAGGGTCATAAAAGCTATTTACACAGAGAGGAAAACTACACCAGATCTCCTGATAATAGAAAGAAGAGGGGGCAGGAAAGAGAGGGGGAGGGGTAGTGACTGGGATGCTATTTATTGGTCTCTTCTTTGTCCAGCTTCCACTCAGTTATTTGTATTTGTCTCTGTGTTCTCAAGAGTTTAGTGATCAATGCCAGCATGTAACAGTGACTTTCTGAATACTCTGGGAGATCACATTTGTGGCGTGTTAGAGGAAGCAAATAAAGAGCTCTCAGAAGAGCACATAGGGATGGACTGTCTGGACGATGGTTGAGAGGGAAAATACATTTCAATTGTGATTTTGAAATTGTATGTTTTTCTACAGGCAAAGGGGCATCTATGGCATAAAAAATGAACCAATTTTGAGAGTGTCAGGGTAAAGTCAGAAGAAAATCCCAGGTTCTATTTTCTGATCATTTAAAGATCCGGGTGAGGGTAGGGGTAGATTTTCATGTAATGAAATACTAATTGAGTGTGGTTCAGAAGCCCCTTTACCACTCTTCCCATGGTTAAGCCATCTGTATTTAGAATATAGAATATTTCAATAGAGATCGATCCCCCCAGAAAAGCTCCTAGGAGTAAGAGGAGTATACAGATATTATGTCTAAGGAAAAATTATTTTTAAGCAAAGACAGGACAAGAAGATCTGCAAATATGACCCAGATCCAATAGGTTAAGTGGAAACATTCACACCGAGCATGAGGAATGAAAAGGAACAGTATCTTACAAATTCTGCCCTACGAAGTCAGGAGGAGGCCAGCTGTCCACCTAGTTATGACAAGTCAACTTAGAAAGATGATCAGAAAGGCTACTAGGGAAGTAAGATGGCCGACTAGAGCCATTCAACAGAGGCTCCTGTCCCAAGGGAGAGATAATGGACAGAATAGACTCAAAGAAGCTGAGGGTGGGGAGTTGAGCTAAGAAAGAAGATAGGTAGGTGCACATAATATCTGCTGAGGCAAACTGTGACTCCAGGAGAACAAGTTACAGGTACAAAGGCCATTGCTAAGAGGACGAGAGACCCCTCCCCCAAGAAAGAGGGTTGCTGTGTGCTCTCTGCAAGTGAGTAGGGAACAAAAGAGTTCTTATTTTACCCCATGGGAGAGAGCCACTAAATACAGGGCCTCCTTCTCTAGGGAGGTCCCACTTGTGAGCCTCGGCATCATCCTGACTGAAATAAAGTTGAGCAAATATTTTTCCCACAAGTCTGAACTCCCAGTCCACCCTTGCCCCCTTGCCTGGAGGTCTGAAGGCCTGCTCCTGGAAGAGCCCAGAGTATTCAGCAATTCCTTGAGGGGCCTGGGCATTGTATGTGCTGCTGGACAGTAGCATGGAAACAGTGTCTGAAGTGGAAGTTGGGGCACAGGGAGAGAGAGATACGTGGGAGAGAGATGCATGGCACTGTGATAGTGTGCAGCGGGTGAAGGTGCTCACACCCCAGATCATAATTTGGTGGTACACTTCCCTGATTCCATTAATCACTGGAGGGAGTCAGGCTCCAGCCCCTTGGGGTTGCCAGTGGCAGTGAGCAGCAGGAACAGAGGTGCTGACTGCACAGGGAGAGGAACAAGTCTCTAGGAGAGAGAAATGAGCTGTGACAGTGTATGGCAGGTGGAGGTGCTCATGCCCTGGGTCAGACTTTGGCAGTGCACTTCCCTGCTCCCAGGAGGGAGCCAGGCTCCAACCCCTTGGGGTTCCAACAGCATGAGTGGTGGGGGGTGGAGGCGCTGATGCTTCTGGACTGACTCTTTGGTGGGATGTACCTTCCTGACTCCATTGCTCACTGGAGGGAACCAGACTCCAGCCCCTCAGACTTTCAGGATGGAACTGCCTGTAGATCCCTACTACTGGGTCACTGGAGACACTTTGAACTCTCCCTGTTGAGCAGTGATTGCACTGCCTGGGAAAATAAGGTTAGAACTCTTGTCCTGGGCTGTCTACTTGGAAACCCTCCAAGGTTGAGAAGTCATTGTTTTGTAGGGAGAGGGACTAATTCTCCTCCTCTACCTGTCTCTGTTGGGGTATGGGACACCGCATTTGATTGTATCTCTCTCCAGCTGAGACTTCAGCCCCATACCACAACTCATTAGGATTGGATAGAGGCTGGCTGACTATAAGACAGAGCCAGCTAGTGCTATCACACTAAACAGATCCTCATCTGGCTGAGGCTCTGAAAGGGACCTTTGTAAAGCTGTAGGGGAAAAACCACAATCACCAGCCCCAGCTCATTGGTAAAGTGCTGGTTAATTCCATTTCCTGGGCACTCAATCCAATCTCACCCTACAAGTTTTACTAGCCAAACTGCAGAAAATAATCATGGGGCAGAACTAGAGGAAGAACTCTGGCAACATGGATAATAAGAGTAGATCAATCCTCCTAAGGGATGACAAAGGAGATATTACAGAAGATGCAATTAATAGACAAAATGCTGAATTGTCAAAAATAGAACTCAGAGTATGGATGGCAAATAAAATGAGTAGAACGGAGGAAAAGATGGAAATAGAAATCCAAAGAATTGTTCAAAAAGTTGTCTCAAGAAATTAATGAATTTGGCTTGTGCCTATAGCTCAGGGAATATGGCATGGGCCACATACATGGAAGCTGGTGGGTTCAAGCCTGGCCCAGGCTGGCTAAAACAACAATGATAACTTCAGCCAAAAAATAGCTGGGCATTGTGGTGGCCACCTGTAGTCCCACCTACTCAGGAGGCTGAGGCAAGAGAATTGCTTAAGCCCAAGAGTTTGAGGTTGCTGTGAGCTGTGATGCCATAGCACTCTACCCAGGGTGACATAGTGAGACTCTGTCTCAAAAAAAAAAAAAAAAAAAGAAAGAAATTAATGAATTCAAAGACAAAATTACTAAGGATATGGACATAATGAGAAAAGAGATAGCAGAGCTCAAGGAAAAGAAAAAGTTATTGAAGGAGCTTTGAAATACAGTAGTATCCCTCAGTAATAGAGTTGATCAGGCAGAAGAAAGGATCTCTAAAATTGAAGACAGGCCTTTTGAATCATTCCAAACATTCAAAGAGGCAGAAAAATGGAAAGCAAAGACAGATCATTTCCTGAAAGAATTGTGGGATTGGTCTAAAAGATCAAACATCCAACTTATATGAATTCCTGGAGGAAAAGAGGATTGTCCTAAAAGTACAGATGCTCTACTCCAAGATATTCTGGAGAATTTCCCAAACATTAAATATAAGCCCTACCCTGATAAGCCCTACCCTGTATTTCAGGAGATACAGAAATTCAGACAGTAGACAGTTTCAGAACCCCGGGAAGACTCAATCCAAATAAAGGATCTGCTTGACACATTGTAATTAACTTTGCCAAAGTTAATATAAAGGAGAAAATTCTGCAAGCAGCCAGATGTAAGCATTACCTACAAAGGGAGAAATACTAGAATGACTACAGAGCTTCCAGCCAAAACTTTTCAAGCCAGAAGAGGATGGTCATTGACCTTCAATCTTCTAAAATAAAACAACTTTCAACCCAGGATCTTGTATCAAGTTAAACTGAGTTTCACTTGTGATGGAGAAATCAAATACCTTACTGACATATACGTGTTGAGATAATTTGCTATAACTAAGCTAGCTCTCCAGGAAACATACTCATTTTCCATCATGACCAGCATAGTAGTCTATCACCAAAGTAAACTCACCCAGAATTTATCAAATAAAACCTATTTTCCACAATGGTGAAAGAATTAAAAATATCCACTGGACTTTTGAAAAATATGACAACCAAAAAACTACCGTGTTTCCCCCAAAATAAGACCTACCCCCCAAATTAAGCCCTAGCAGGATTTCTATACATTCGTTAAATATAAGCCCTACCCTGAAAATAAGACTTAGTGATAATAAGACCTAGCCATGCCATGCATTTCAGCATGGAGACATCCCCTGAAAATAAGACATCCCCTGAAAATAAGCCCTAGTGTGTCTTCTTGAGAAAAGATAAATATAAGACAGTGTCTTATTTTTGGGGAAACACAGTATCATAACTGTCAATTTCCTTGATTAATTTGAATGGCTTAAATTGTCCGCAGAGAGGGACAGGTTGGCTGAGTGAATATAAAAACATCCACCATGTATCTGTTGACTACAAGAGACTCATGTTACCTCAAAGGATAAAAAAAAAAAGACTCAGGGTGAAGGGTTGGGCATCTATAATACAGGAGCATAGAAATCAGAAAAAAAGCAGGAGTGCAATTTTATTTGCAGATATAATAGGGTTTACACCAACAAAGATAAGGAAAGACAAGGATGGTCACTACATATTTGTCAAGGGAAACACTCAAAGATATTTCAATGACTAACATTTATGTGCCCAACTTAAATGCTCAATTTATAAAGATAACCCTAATAGATATGAACAATTTGGTATCTTCTTGTACTATGATAGTTGGAGATTTTAACACTCCTTTGTCAGTTCTGGATAGATCCTCCAAGAAGAAACTAAACAAAGAAACAATAGACTTAAACTTGACCCTAGAACAAATGGACTTAATAGACATCTACAGAACATTTCATCCTAATAAAACTGAATACACATTCTTCTCATCAGTACATAGATTATCCTTCAAAATCAACATCTTAGGACACAAGTCTAATTTCAAAAAAGTTAAAAGAATAGAAACTATTCCTTGTATCTTCTCAGACCATCACGGAATAAAAGTTGAACTCAACAGCAACAGAAATCTTTATATTCAAACAAAGTCATAGAAACTAAATAACTTTATGCTGAATGATAGCTGGGTGAAAGATTAGATTAAGAAGGAAGTTATCAAATTTTTGGAACAAATGATAATGAAGACACAAATTATCAAAACCTATGGGATACTGAAAAGGCAGTCTTAAGAGGGGAATGTATAGCATTAGAAGCCTTCATCAAGAAAAGAGAAAAAGGAAGGCAACAACTTAATGGGTCATCTCAAGCTACTGGAAAAGGAAGAACAATCCAACCCCAAACCCAGCAGAACTTAAGAAATAACCATAGTGAGAGCAGAATTAAATGAAATTGAAAACTATAGAATCATTCAGAACATCAATGAAACAAAAAGTTAGTTCTTTGAAAAGATTAATAAAATTGATAAACCTTTGATTAGCCTAACCAGAAACAGAAAAGTAAAAATGTAATAACATCAATCAGAAATGATAAAGGAGAAATAACAAAAGATACCACAGAAATTCAAAAAAATCCACAATGATTACTACAAAAAACTCTATTCTCAGAAATATGATAATCTGGAGGAAACGGACCAATACTTTGAAGTACACCATCTTCCTAGACTTACCCAGAAGAATTAGAAATTTTGAATAGACCTATATCAAGCACTGAAATAGCATAAACTATACAAATTTCCCAAAAAAGAAAAGTCCAGGACCAGATGGCTTCATATCAGAATTATACCAAATCTTCAAAGAGGAACTAGTACCTATATTATGTAACCTTTTTGAAAACATTCAAAAAGAAGGAATTCTCCCCCAACAAATTCTATGAAGCAAGTATCACCTTAATCCTCAAACCAGGAAAGGACCCCCAAAAGAAAGAAAAGACAAATATCATTAATGAATATTAATGCAAAAATATTCAATAAAACCTAGCAAACAGAATTTAATGATACATCAAAGAGATTATACACCACAATCAAGTTGGTTTCATCCCAGGGTTACAAGGTTGGTTCAACATGCATAAATCTAAAAATATAATACCACATAAATAAAATAAAAAAACCAAGGCCATATGATTCTATCAATTGATGCAGAAAAAGCTTTTGATAATATCCATCATCTTTTCATGATTAGAGCATGTAAGAAAATAGGCTTAGATGAGACATTTCTTAAACTGATAGAGGCCATCTTCAGCAAACCCACAGCCAATATCATATTGAATTTAGTAAAATTGAAAACATTTTCTCTCAGATCTGGAACTAAACAAGGATGCCTATTGTCACCATGCTCTTAATCATTGTACTGGAGTCCTAGTAAGGCAAGAAAAGGGGATCAAGGGTATCCAAATGGGGTTGGAGGACATCAAACTCTCACTCTTTGTGCATGACATGATCTTATATCTAGAAAACCCCAGGGACTCAACTACAAAACTCTTAGAAGTGATCAAGGAAAATAGCAGTATCTCAGGATATAAAATCAATACTTACAAATCAGTAGATTTTATATATGCCAACAATAGTCAAACTGAAAAAATAGTGAAGGACTCTATTCCTTTTTCAGTGGTGCCAAAGAAGATGAAATACGTGGTAGTTTATCTAACAAAGGAAGTGAAAGATCTATATAATGAGAGTTATAAAACCCTGAGAAAAGGAATAGCTGAAGATATTAACAAATGGAAAAACATACCATGCTCATGGCTGGGAAGAATCAACATTGTTAAAATGTCCATACTACCCAAAGCAATATACAATTTTAATGCAATCCCTATTAAAGCTCCACTGTCATACTTTAA
>CAUYQV010164012.1:0-42304 GCA_963574575.1 Galagoides demidoff
GGCGTTGTGGCGGGCGCCTGTGGTCCCAGCTACTTGGGAGGCGGAGGCAGGAGACTTGCTTGAGCCCAAGAGTTGGAGGTTGCTATGAGCTGTGATGCCATGGCACTCTACCCAGGGGGATAGCTTGAGGCTCCGTCTCAAAAATAAAAAAATAAAAAAATAAAAAATTCACATACACACCGCACGCACACCCCCAGTTGATCTACACTCATTCTGCTGTGGGGGAGCTTCTGGACTTGCCAAGTTTTATGGCTGGGTAAGCAGATGATAACTCTGAGAATGTGTAACTCTTTATGATATATTTTTTTTCTTTTTGAGACAGAGTCTCATTATGTCACCCTCGGTAGAGTGCTATGCTGTCACAGCTCACAGAAACCTCAAACTCTTAAGCTTAAGCAATTCTCTTGCCTCAACCTCCCAAGTAGCTGGAACTACAGGTGCCCCCCACAACACCTGGCTATTTTTTGTTGCATGTCATTGTTGTTTAGCTGGTGTGGGCCGGGTTCAAACTCACCAGCCTCCATGTATGTGGCTACCTCCATAACCACTATGCTATGGGTGCTGAGCCATCTTCATGATATTATTGATTTGGGCAAAGGTTTTATGGCAGTAAGGGGCAGCACCTGTGGCCTAGTGAGTAGGGCACCAGCCCCATATACAGAAGGTGGTGGCTTCAAACCCAGACCTGGCCAAACTGAAACAACAAAAAAATAGACAGGCATTGTGACGGGTGCCTGTAGTCCCAGCTACTTGGGATGCTGAGTTAAGAGAATAGCCTAAGCCCAAGAGCTGGAGGTTGCTGTGAGCTGTGATGTCACAGTTCTCTACTGAGGGCAACAAAGTGAGATTTTATCTCTTAAAAAAAAAAAAAGAAAAGAGCAATTAAAAAAAAGAAAAAGGAAAAGAGCAATACTGCCTGGAGGCACAGAGAGGCCAGTGAAAGACTTGCAACCAATTTCAAATGAAGAGGTATTTATACCCCCGCAGGCTTTTGTGTCTCTGCCTCTCTCATCTCCTTCATGAGAGGAACCCACTTCCAAGTCTCTTTGGAAGTGCTCTAAACTTTCTCTTTGTTCTTCCTAAATAAAATTTCTCTTTGTTACACTGAAAAAAAAAAAAAATACTGCTCATCCAGGCCAGGTTCAGTGGCTCACAGCTGTAATCTCAGCCCTCTGAGAGTCTGAAGCAAGAGGATCCCTTTAGCACCGGAGTTCACAGACCAGCCTGAGCAAGTGCAAGACCCCATCTCGACTACAAATAGAAAACTAGCTGAGCATGTTGGCATATATCTGTAGTCTCAGCTTCTTGGGAGGCTGATGCAAGAGCATCTCTTGAGCCCAAGAGTTTGAGGCTGGTGATGCCACAGCACTCTACCCAGGGTGATAGAATGAGACCCTGTTTCAAAAAAAAAAAAAAAAAACAAAAAACCACTCCACCAAACAACAATGATGGCTGCAACCAAAAAATAGCCAGGCAATTGTGGTGGGCGCCTGTGGTCCCAGCTACTTGGGAGTTGGGAGGCGGAGGCAGGAGACTCGCTTGAGCCCAGGAGTTGGAGGTTGCTGTGAGTTGTGATACCAGATCACTCTACCCAGGGCAACAGCTTGAGGCTCTGTCTCACAAAAAAAAAATTTCTCTTAGGTTCTAGCATCTTTCCAAAGACACAAAGATTATCTGTGAAGGCACAATATTAAGCCTGCCCAAGACCCAGGGATTGCAATTGGAGTTTGCCAAAATTTTTTGCTCCAAATTAATGACTTTTTTATCTGTTTGTGGATCAAACGGCCCCAAGTCCATTGCAGTAATAACCTTGTCTATGTGGTGGTGGCCTCTAGAGGGCTCACCTTACAAAGCTGAGATTTTCATTCCTTTGTGGAGATTCTCCCAAGTTTTATGAAACTATCATATTCCCCTGCAGGGTGGGAGGTCATCTTCCATGTCCTTACCCCCATCCCTCCCCACTGACCCCAGGACACTAGGGCTTTCACATAGGAATAGGAATATTATTTACACCAAAAATGCCTGACATTGAAGAAAAAAATTGGTTAGTCAGCAAAAAATGTAGAGGCATCAACTGAAAAAGATAAGGATATGCTACCCCCAAAATATGCCCCCTTGGCATAGGATTTATTTTGAGCTAAAGATATTTGAGTTGCATAAATTCTTAATCTTCCTAAGGGTAGATAATTTTTTTTTCTTTGAGATAGGGTCTCCCTCTGTCATTCAGGCTGGAGTGCAGTGGTGTTGTCATAGCCTTGAACTCCTGGGCTCAGGCAATCCTGCCTTGCTTCAGTTCCCAGTAGCTACAACTATAGGTGCATACCATGAGGCCAGGCTGATTTTTCTTTCTTCCTTATTTTTTTTTGCAGTTTTTGCCCGGGGCTCGGTTTGAACCCGCCACCTCCAGCATATGGGGTCGGCGCCCTACTCCTTTGAGCCACAGGCACCACCCTGTAGTTGTTATTTTTGTTTGGTAGGCCCAGGCTGAATTTGAACTTACCAGCTCTGGTGTATGTGGATGGTGCCTTAGCCACTTAAGCTGCAGCCCAACTCTTGAGCTGAAGCAATTCTCTTGCCTCAGCCTCCCAAGTAACTGGGACTATAGGCACCTGCCACAATGCACAGCTTTTTTTTTTTTTTTTGTAGAGACAGGGTGTCACTGTGGCTCAAACTGCTCTTGAACCTCTGAGCTCAGGGCAATCCATCCGCCTTTGACTCCCAGAGTGCTAGGATTACAGGCGTGAGGCACCACACCCAGCTGGGATCTCAGTCTTGCTCAGGGTGCTTTAGAACTCCTGACCTCAAGAAATCTCCCACTTTAGCCTCCCAAAGTACTGCAATTACAGGTGTGAGTCACCATTCCTGGCCAATAGCAAATTTATTTTTTATTTTTTATTTTTTTAAGACAGAGTCTCTCTGTCACCGTTGGTAGAGTGCCATGGCATCATAGCTCACAGAAACCTCAAGCTCTTGGGCTCAAACAATTCTCTTACATCAGCCTGTGGAGTAGCTGGGACTACAGACTATTGCCCATCACCCAATACCTAGATTTTAATGGCTTTATTGAGATATAATTCACATACCATATAATTTGCCTATTTATGTGCATAATTCATTGGCTTTAGTATATTCACAGAGATATGCATTCATCATCACAATTATTCCATCACCTGGAATTGCAATCTCATCCCCATCAACAGTCACTTCCCACCACTTCTCAGTCCCGTGTGCCCCCAAATTCACTTCTCATCTCTATGCTTCTGCTTGTTCTGGACATTTCGTATAAATGTAATCACATGCTGTGTGTCCTTCTGTGTCTGGCTTCTCTGACTAAACATGATGTCTTCAAGGTCCACCCAACTTATAACCTGTGTCAGAGCCTCATTCCTTTTCAAGGCTGTGCAGTATTCCAGTGTGTTGAACTGCATTATGTTTATCCATTCTTCTCTCAATGGACCCTTGGGTTGTTTCCATTCTTTGTCTTCTAAGAATAATGCTGCTATGCATTTATATGTATAATTTTTTTGTGTAGCCCAAACCTACGGAGTTTCTTTTGCAGTTTTTTTTTTTTTTTGAGATGGAGCCTCAAGCTATCCCCCTGGGTAGAGTGCCATGGCATCACAGCTCATAGTAACTTCCAACTCCTGGGCTCAAGCGAGTCTCTGCCTCTGCCTCCCAAGTAGCTGGGACCACAGGCGCTGTTGTTTGGCGGGCCCGCGCTGGGGATTCGAACCCGCCACTTTAGGTGTACGTGGCTGGCACCTTAGCCGATTGAGCCACAGGCGCCGAGCCAAACCTACGGAGTTTCAAGGCACTCAGATGCTGGGGCTTTTTGCTCCTGCAGCATAACCTAGTGTATCCTGACAGAGTAGACAGAGAGAAATGGATCTGAGCCACTGCTGTGTGTCTTTCCTTTCTATCACAAGCATTTATTGGGTTCTTTACTGTGCACTGGGCCCTGGGAGAGAGAGGACTGAGCAGGTAAGCCAGATGCCAGGTGTGTATCTCTCTCTCTCTCTTTTTTTTTAGACAGAGTCTTACTATGTCACCCTTGGTAGAGTGTCTTGCTGTCACAGCTCACAGCAACTTCCAACTCTTGGGCTGAAGCAATTCTCCTGCCTCAGCCTCCCAAGTAGCTTGGACTACATGCACCCACCACAACACCTGGCTATTTTTTTGTTATAGTTGTCATTGTTGTTTAGCAGGACCAGGCTAGTTTTGAACCCGCCAGCTCCAGTGTATGTGGCTGGCACCCTAATCACTGAGCTACAGGCCCTGAGCCAGCGTGCCTTTTTTTTTTCTTTTCTTTGAGGTATAACTTACACTGCCTTGGCAGGACACCATGATTCACACCTATAATCCCAGCACTTTGGGAGGCTGAGGCAAAAGGATCACTTTAGACCAGGAGTTGGAGGCTGCAGTGAGCTATGATGATACCACTGCACCCTGTCCTGGGCAACAGAGTGAGAAGTGAGACCTCTAAAGAAATAAAATAAAGGGGCTGCACCTGTGGCTCAGTGAGTAGAGTGACAACCCCATATACTGAGGGGAGGGTGGCAGGTTCAAACCCGGCCCCGGCAAAACTGCAACAAAAAAATAGCCAGGTGTCGTAGCGGGCACCTGTAGTCCCAGCTACTCAGGAGGCTGAGGCAAGAGAATCGCCTAGGCCCAGGAGTTTGAGGTTGCTGTGATAGAATCAACCCTCTCTCCCAGACATGGCCAGTATTACTTCACATGCTATCCAGGTCATGGTCTACTAGCAAAACACTTCACCATACTCCATTTTTGTCCTCTGTTCTTGCTTGGAAGTAAGAGCGCATTGGGCTGACCATTGTTCTGACCCAGAGAGGTCAAATGAGCAGAAGACTCCAGATAGGCCTCACTATGCCCAGATACTATGTATCTGGTATCTGTTCCCCCAGGTGATGGATCCAAACTGCAGAGCCAATCCCCTTATTAGCTCGTATAAGAAATCTCACACCATCCATGTTGTCCTTTTCTGGAAGAGGAAAGGTCTCACCTGAACTCTTCCACCCTTCACTATTACTCTGCCTCCTTTCCCCTTCCCCAAACATTCTGGATTCCCAAATTCTTCTTGCAGTTTCCACAGAGAGATCCGGCCATACCCACCCCACCCAATCACGAAGGCAAAACCAAACAAGACCAGACTAAGCGGAATAAAGAGGCAAACCCCCTCTGCTCCTAGAACCTGATGTCCCCTGACATCCCTGGTGTGGTGTGGAGAGCTACTTCTTCTTCTTTTTTTTTTTGAGACAGCCTCAAGCTGTCACCCTGGGTAGAGTGCCATGGCATCACAGCTCACAGCAACAACGCCCAGCTATGTTTTGGTTGCAGCCGTCACTGTTGTTTGGCGGGCCAGGCTGGATTCGACCCCGCCAGCTCAGGTGTATGTGGCACGCGCCTTAGCCACTTGGGCCACAGGTACCAAGCCTGGAGAGCTACTTCTCTCCTTAACAGCTGGCAAGAAGAAACTTGCCTCTATTGTAAGGTGCCCCAGGAGGGGTCTGTGGGCTTGGATTTTGTGTAGGGGTGGAAAGTTTTTCTCCATACTGTATGTAGGAGGAGGCTCAGCATGCAGAAGAGGGGACATGAACTCCTGTCCAACAGGGACAAGGAGGAAAGACTTGAGTGTGACTTAAGGAGAAGAAACTTACTTAGAAGAAAGGCAGTCCAACAGCTGGAGACTCTCTGGCTGTGACTGGACATCATCATGCCTCAGCTTTCCCAACTGAAAAATGCTTCCTCCTCCCTGTTTGAAATGCTCAGATGCCCCCTCTAGGCCCACAAATGACAAGACAGGGGATTCTCCATTCCGACTGAGTTCTCATCCCCTGCCTCCCCTCCTTGCTTTAGGGTGGCAGTCCCAGTGACCCCCACTAATTGTCATCTACTGCTACACAGTGTATTGGCACAGGTGGCTGTTGCAGGGCATAGGACCCTGTATATGAACAGCACCAGTGAAAGGCAAAGATTCAGGCTTGGCACCTGTGGCTCAATCGGCTAAGGCGCCAGCCACGTACACCTAAGGTGGCGGGTTCGAATCCCCAGGCCCACCAAACAACAATGATGGCTGCAACCAAAAAAATTGCCGGGCGTTGTGGCGGGCGCCTGTGGTCCCAGCTACTTGGGAGGCGGAGGCAGGAGACTCGCTTGAGCCCAGGAGTTGGAGGTTGCTATGAGCTGTGATGCCATAGCACTCTACCCAGGGGGACAGCTTAAGGCTCTGTCTCAAAAAAAAAAAAAAAAAAAAAGGCAAAGATTCAAAAGACAGGAAGAGCCCTCCTAATACATTGACCCACCCACCCCATTTTACAGAGGGGCATAGTGAGGCCTATCTGGAGCCTTCTGTTCATTTGGCCTCTCTGGGTCAGAACAATGGTCAGTCCAATGCGCTCTTACTTCCAAGCAAGAACAGAGGACAAAAATGAAGTGTGGTGAAGTGTTTTGCTAGTAGACCATGTCCTGGACAGCATGTGAAGTAATACTGGCCAGGTCTGGGAGAGAGGGTGGATTCTATCAGTGTCCACATCCTGGCTGGGACATTGTAGCAGAGTCTTGTAAAATGTTACCATTGGGGGAAATCTGGGTAAAGTGTTATTTCTTAGAACTGATGTATCTATAGGTGTTGAGGCAAACATTTCAATTACAAAATATCTTAATATCAGAGAAGTGGTACAGGGAAAGATTAACAATAAATACTAAAAAAGAAAACAAAATATCTTGATGAGGGAGGTATTGAGCATCCCCTTCCCTTATATTTTGCACCCACACCGTCATGTGCCTGGCCCCAGGCCACGTCTAAGGGACAAAGTCAGCTCAGTGCCTCTATCTCAAATGGCTAAGGCGTCAGCCTCATACACCTGAGCTGGAGAGTTCGAATCCAGCCCAGGCCCGCCAAACAACAATGTCAACTATAACCAAAAAATAACCAGGTGTGGTGGCAGGCACCTGTAGTTCCAGCTACTTGGGAGGCTGAGGCAAGAGAATCGCTTAAGTCCAGGAGTTGGAGGTTGCTGAGAGCTATGATGCCACAGCACTCTACCCAGGACAACAGCTTGAGGCTCTATCTCAAAAAAAAAAAAAAAAAGAGGGAGGTGCCTGTGGCTCAGTGAGTAGGGTGATGGCCCCACATACTGAGGGTGGTAGGTTCAAACCTGGCCCCAGCCAAACTGCAACAAAAAATAGCTGGGCATTGTGGCGGTGCCTGTAGTCCCAGCTACTTGGGAGGCTGAGGCAGAAGAATCGCCTAAGCCCAGGAGTTGGAGGTTGCTGTGAGCTGTGACTCCACCGTACTCTACCAAGGGCAATAAAGTGAGACTCTGTCTCTAAAAAAAAAAAAAAAAAAAAGGGATAAAGTCATCCCAGGGGACAGAGTGGGAATAAGGACCAGGGTCTATAGAGGGTAGTCAACTCATGGATGACCCCAGTTGGGGGTGACCAGTGCTGGAACCTGCAACCTCTATGCACTTGAGGAAGTGTTGGTTTTTAACAGAGATGAAGTGTTGTCAATGAAGCACTCATACTTGCTTGTCTGTCTGTGACTCTGACAGCTCAGTGGACTTGTTGATCCCTGAGAGAATACTCTCCCTGGGGTCTTTGGAAGGGGCAACAAGATGTTGAGCCATCCGTGGCCTCCTTAACCAAGGTTGCAAGGGTCTCTGCAACCCCCTCCATTGGCATCTGAGCCTTCTGTCATCCCACAAATGGTGTTTGCCAAAGGGAAACTAAGGCAGGGGAGAGATGGAGTTGTTGCCTTCACATTCCATGTGGGGAAACCACATCTAGATGGAGAAAAGAATGGATGTAACTGAAACTTCACCTCATCCTCCCAAGGCCACTCACAAAACCCAAATCCAACATGGCAAGGAGTGAGATACCTATTTGATAGAAGGAAGAAATGCAACCTAGAGAAGGGACAATGACAAAAGACCAACAAGGCAAGGTGGAGAAGGGTGGCTCTGACTCAGGGCTGCCAGAATCCACCCAACCACTCAAGCCCCAGGTATGAGTTTGGTGGGTCCAACAGATGCCTAGCCTCACTCTGGCCCTGCTGACTGAGGAATCAGAGAGGTTTCCTTTGGCCATTAGACAATCAAAGGACGAAGAAATGGATGATCCCCAGGGTGGCTCACCATAATAACTATGGACAATTATAGGAACAGAAATGTGAGTCCCTCTTCACTGCAGAGGGAGGAGAGATATCCTTTTGGTTTCCTCCCCACCGCTGAGGAGATAGATCATACTTTAATTTGTTTATTGAGCATTTACTATGTACCAGATGTCATATAGACTTGGTATAGCATAGCCCACAACAACCTCCAACTCTTAGGACCCCTTCAAATCACAGGTGTGATGAAAATGGGATTTTGACATGATGGGATTCAGCTTGCTCTCACGCCCCTTACCGCCCCAACCCTAGCTGGGCACCTGGTGATCCCCAAGCTTGTGGCTCCATTTACCGAAGTAGAATCTGGGCCTGGAGGCTGGAGACAGCCATGGTGACAGCCTGAGAAATGCTTCCAGTTCCTCCCACTCTGAAATTTTCCTGTTCCTCCACAAAAAAAGAGATGTGGAAGAGGGCGGGAGCAGCAGAGAGGAAACCACAAAAACAAAATCTAGAGCAGCAGCTCAGAGGACATGCTGTCCCTGGCAGGCGTCAGGGGGCAGGGAGCGGTCAGCCTCGTGTGGCCTGGCAGGGCCGGGCAGGGCTCAGTGCCACCAGAGAGGGTGGTGACTTGGCACATGGAACCTCATCTCCCACTCACCCTACACACAAACACACACATGCCAGGCCAGGCAACAAGCAAGCTAGGGAGTTCAGCCACTCTCCATGAATTCATTTATTCCTTCACTCATTCATTCATTATTGGCTGAGCAAACACTATGTGCAAGATCATGTCCCATGAGAAGGGATCATGCAGCCTTCAACCTTGGTAGATGAGTAACCCCAGAGCGAGAAATATTCACAGTTGATCAGACAGGCCCAAATAGGGAAATACCTGTGGCAGCACCCCCAGAACCGGGGGCTGAAGGATGCAGAGGAGAGACCAAGTGCCAGGGAGGTAGGGAAAGCTTTGAGTGAGTGCCAAGGCTGAACATCTAGAAGGGGCTGGGCTAGAGAAAGTGGGAGGACAATGGAGTTCATGGTGGAGGCTTACAGCCCTGGGTGGGTACCAGAACCCACAGGAACCCACAGAGGAAGTGCTTTGTCTTGGCACTGTGGGCAATGGGGAGCCATGGGAGGTGTTAGAGTAAGGCAGGTTAGAGCTTGCTTTTAAGTTGTTAGGAGAAATGAGATAGAAGAAGGAGGTAGAGAAGGATGGAGGCTGGGGGCCCTAACCTGGTGGGCATGTGACAGAGGAGTGATTTTGAGAAGAAGGTTTGGGGTGGATACCCAAAGGGTGTGAAGGGGAGACAGCAGGAGATAACAAAGAAGACCCCAGCCTGGAAGGGGAAAAGAGACTTCAGGGCAGGGGTGAGGATGGAGAGCTCTGATGAGGCTTGGCTGAGTGAATGAGCAGAAGGAGGATGTTGGCGGGACAGCTGGGGAATTCTGTAGATCACCCCGTCCAGTGGAGTCTGGCCAGAACCAGTCCTGCAATAGGGAAACCAAGTCCCAGGGGCCAGCCTTTGCCCCACTGGTTCCATAACCCTGCCTGCAGGGTCAATGGATACCATGACCACCCACTCTAAGTTTTAACTTCTAGCATGTGCTATGGAGTGGGAGATTGGGGGACCCAGGCCAGGATCCTGAACTCCTTATCCCATGCCTGCTCTCCCTACAGATCTTGGAGCCCAGTAGGGACCATGGGGTCACCATGGGGCACTCTGCAGGGAGTGACAACCTCCACCCCATGCCTCAGCAATCTGCTCTCCCACCAACTGCTCAAGGCTCTTCCCCAGGACATGGCCATGGCTGCCTTCCTTGTCTATGCCAAGCCTTGGAGTCCACCACCAGGGCCATTTATAAGAAATACTAGAACAGGCAGATCTGCAGTGTCCATCCTCTTCTATCTCCTTCCTTCTAATGACCTAAAAGCAATCTCATCCCTCCATTCCTACTCTTAACACTTCCCATGGCTCCCCATTGCCTATAGCACCAAGACAAAGTGCCTCCACTCTGAGAAAACTGAGGCACACAGAAGTCTGGATGCAGCTGGGAAGTTGATTCTTGGTCACTGGGGAGGGGATGGGGGTTACTGCTGATTTGGGGACAGGGCTTCCTGCAGTTGTGGGATATCGTATAATTGGATTAGAGGCGATGGTTGCATAACTGTGCATATATAACCCCCCCACACTGAATTGTAGACTTTAAATGGGCACTGCCTCCCTTTCTCATGCCTGTTCCCACTCAGGGTTCTGGGGTGACCCTGGGCCCCCACTGCCCAGATGGTTTTTTGCTTGGCTTTGTTCTGAACTGTTACCCTCTTCTAACCCCATCTGGCCAGAAACTGAGGCACACAGCAGTCTGGATGCAGCTGGGAGTCAATATCCTTAACCATTAGGCTTACTGCCCCTTCCACTCCCACCTCCAGGATCTGAAGTCACCACCTTCAACACAGAGTCCTATATACAATAAGAACTCTATTATGGTTGAGGGGGTAGTCTCAAGAGAGGGAAGGGGCCAGCCACTCAGGAAGGTTTGAATCACTGGGTTACATTGCTTAAAGGCAGCTGCAACAAGGTCTCTCGCTTGGTTCCCCAAAGATATTTTGCCCCTACCTCTGCTCTAGGACCTGGTCCAGCCTCAGCTTCTGGGTGCGATACACCAAGGTAGAGGTGGCACCACATGGCCTTCAACACAGGCCAGCATTAGTCTGGCCACCTTCCCTTTGGACTCTTAGAAACTTGTTCAGAGTTCTTTTGGGACCCAGCTGCCATATTGTAGGGAAGCCCAAGCCACACCAGGAGGCTCCTTGTAGACAGCAGGCTGAGCCCTGCCTTGGAGTTTTGTGAGTAGAGATGCCTGAGAATGAGCCCAGCCTTTTTACCTTTTTCTTCCTAGCTGAGTATCCTGGGGAGGGAAACCAATGCCACCACTGTGGCATTTCCAAATTCCTGACTCACAGCATCACTGGCAATGTGGCTTTTGTACCAGTAGGTTTGGGCCAACTTGATTATGAAGCAACCAAAAACCAGAATTCAGGCACACCCAAATTTTTATGAGTTTTATTAAATCCTTACAAAACAGAATACAAAATTCTGGCATTGACAGTTGTTGGAAAGGAAAACTTTGAGCTCTATCAGTTCACCTGGTACAATGGAATTAAAGTGCTTGGATGTTTTTTCCCCCAGTTTAAAAAATTTTTGAGGTTTTTTTTTTTTTTGTTGTTGTTGTTGTTTTTTAAAACAGCTTAACATCGATACACGGCCATTCTGGCCCAGGCTCTCCAGGATCTTCTGCTCATTCACAGTAGCATTCTGACCAGCCCTCCAGGTGGCCATGCGATAGGGTAAGGGGGGAAAGGGAGGAAGTGACTGTCCCACCTTCAGAAAAACAGAAGCTGCTAGCCGCTCACCTTTCCAGATACAATGACCAATGGTGCCTGCGGCATTTGCTTGTTCTCTTATACAAAAAGGCAGAAAATCCCCAGTTGCAAAAGGTGGAATCACTGAAGGACGAGAGATGACAAGGGGTCTTTGGAAAGGCCATCCACAGATATAGGCAGGCAGGGGACTGGGAAGGACATGTCACCCCCACCAGCCACCACAGACTGTGACAATTGTAGGAGACTTGGGAGGGGGAGGGGAGGTTAGGCCGAAGGTGTCTGAGCCCACCACCCACAGGCCCTCCAACATTCAAGTATTCTTCAAGAACAGGGAAGCAAAGTCAACTGATGTTTTCTTTAAAAAACTAACTAAACACGACGAAAATCCCCGACCATAGATTTAGAGGCCAGAGGGGCTACCTCAGAAAACACCTGAGACAGCCCAGGGCTGGGCTGGCCTGGAAGGGGCCACGGGGGATTGGCTGGTAAGCAACACCCCAGCTGCCACTCCCCTGACCAGCAGAGCCACATGTGCACATAGAAAATGGAAACTCGTATTGCATAGTACTTCACCGCCAGAGCTCGGGGTTGGGAGACAAAGCAGACCCTTCCCCGCCATTCCTGGGTGCCTGAGGCTGTGGTAGCGGCGGCTGTTTTCCTGAAGGTGGGCAGACTGAAATCTGCCCTCACGGGTGAGGGGATGCAATGGGACCCCCAGGTCTGACCTCAGCTTTGGTGGTATGGAGTGGGCCAACAGCTTCCATTCCAGACCCGAAGGGGGGCACAGGGGCAGGACGTGGCCATGGTCAGACTGAGCCCTGAGAAGGGGCACTCGGGTGCCCAGAAGGGGTGTCTTGGGGACCCCCAGGTTGGCTGACGGGTGCCTGTCCAGCCCCTCCTACCCACCTTGGTGTGGCAGATCCCTGGCTCCTGCCGCTTCAGTCCCTGGTAGGGCAGCAGGTCAGCTGCAATTTAAGGTGAAGGTCAGAGGCTGAGTCCTGCCATCAGGGGCCTGGACAGCCAATCCTGGAGGAAGCCCTGATTGTCAACTCTCATGAGGACAGAGAACTTCGGTGAAGGGCGGGGCGGGGGGATGCCCTCCCCCTGCCTGCTCACACCCAGGCTTACCCTCTTGAGATAGGGGGCCCCCTGTCCCCACCAAACCACCAGGGGTGTCTGGAGTGAGGGATAAAGGAGCTGCTATTCCATGACAGGAGGGGGAAGGAGAGCCTGTCCCTGAAAATACTGAGGGCTGGGGAAGCAGACATGGGGGAAGGGTGTCCTGGGCCCCCCAGCTCTGGAAGATGGCAAATTGGCTGGAAGTGGGCTCTCCTGAGTCACTGTGCAAGCAATGGGGGTAAAGAGGGGGTGGCAGGGTGCAGGTGACTTGGGCAGCGGGGCACACCAGACCTTCAAAGTATAGGTGAGCTTGGGGAGAGTAGAAACCCAGCCACACACACCCTCTGCTCTCCTCCCCATCAAAAGGAAAAAAAACAAAAGGAATGAGGAGGTGGGAATAGGAAAAAAAGGGAAAAAAACCCCAAAGCAAAAACCTATAAAAAAAAAAACAACCCAGCCCCTCAGCTGGGCTTAATGCCTGGGAATGCAGCCAGGGGGAGCAGCTCCCAATAGCTTAAAAAAAAAGTTTAGATGAGGGGGCACCTATGTACAGAGGGAAGGTGGGAGGGCGTCAGGCGCGGTCTCCCACGAGGACCACGGGCGCAGCAGACAAGCTGGCTCTCTGCCTCCGCTGGGCCAGCTTGGACTCTGAGGGTGGGGACAGCTGTAGGCAGCGTGAGGTAGCTCGGACGAGGACGGGCTGGCCCTGCCCTGCGGCCTCCTCCTCCGCCAAGTCCTCTTCACGTTGGGCCAGCTGCCGGTTCATGGCAATGGCCTCAGCCGCGAAGGACGTGAGGTCTTTGGCACAGCTGTTCCTATGGAGGGAGAGGAGGGGAAAGTTGGTGAGGCCAAACCCCTGGGGTTTGGGCAGTGCCCTCTCCCCTCACCCTGGGCCTCTCTGGGCATCAGAACCTCACTGTCGGCCCTAGCGAGTCACCCAATATGAGGATATCTAAGTGCTTGGGTGTCTTTCCCCACTATTTGCATCTTTTTGAAACATCTTAACATTTAACACCCCCCTCTGGACTTGGGTAGCCCCAAGACCCTATATAGGCTCACCTCTGCAGGACCATGGGTGTGGGCAGGGTGTTCTCCGGGGCGCACTGCAATGAGGCAGAAGAGGTAGGGGCTAAAGTGGGCCCAGTAGGCCCAGAGTATGCCCTGTCGGTTCAGGTGGCACTGAGGGAAACCCTGAGCACAGCTCCATCACCAGGACCCAACCTTGCAGACACCACAAACTGGGGCTTCATGCATACCTGCACAGGGACCCTGAACCTGGCTGGGGGAGGGATGCTGTGTGACCCCAGTGGGGATCACAGGGTGGGGTGAACAGCTCAAAAACCATACCCCTTCTGGTTTTCAGCCCAAATCCACCCTCAGAACCCCCACCTTCTCAATGCATAGGTCTCCAGATTGCTCCTGGAATGGGTTTAGAGCTCCTTCTTGCTATGGAAAACAGTGACCTGTGCTCCTATTTTTAGTAAAGCCCACTGCCCTGGTGCCCTCATTCTCTTGGGGCAGCAGATGACTCCTGGGCCTGAGAAATGCAGGGGGTGGGGCAGAACCCTGGACTGAGATTGGTTAGGCATGAGGCCCTTCTGCCCCATCACTCTCAGACCCAGGGCCAGCCAGGCTAGGATGAGCCTCTGAGCCACTGCTCTTGCCAGCCGCTACGTGGCTGGCAGCCACTCAGTGGGGTAGCAGTGGACCCTAAACCTCACTGCATCTCTGGCCCTCCATGCTGCACCCTCAGGGCTTTCCATACACTTGCTATGGGACACCTGCAGCCCCATGTCCTCCCAATCCCTCTGAGGCTAGTGCTCACCCCCTGCACCCAGGGGTGCTGCAGGACTTGGGCAGCGCTCAGCCGCTGCTTGGCGTCACGGACGAGCAGCTTAGAGATGAGGTCTTTGGCGGCAAAGGAGATGTGGGCCCAGTCCTTATCAGGGAACTCATACTTGCCCTCCTGGATGCTCTCGAACAGCATATTCTAGGGGACACATTGGGGGGGGAGTCAGCTGCAGATGGCAAAGTTGGGCCAGGCCCCTGTCACCCAAAGGGCAAACTGAACTGGGGGGCATCCGGGATGGGTGCAGGGCTGCAGGACCCAGGGTCCTGAGACAGGCTGGCATGTCCAGGGGCCCTGGGGCATCACAGGAAAGTGAAGGGACACAGGCGCAGAGGTAGCTACGAGGTTGAGCCAGCAGAGGTGGCAAGTGGGAGTTGGGTTGATTTACAAAGGTAGACCCAAGGGGCACTAGGCTGGGAGTGCTGAGCTTTGAGTCTTGGGTAATAGGCCCAATCCAATCACCCCAACTTCAGATGTTGCCCACCTCTTTGCTCCTCCACCCCTGTCTCTGACTCCCTTGGGCTGGGAAACCCAAAGTGTCTTCAGAAACTCTGGAGAATGGGTGGGCACTGCCTTATAGATCTTATCAGTGCTTGGTGGTCAGGGGCAGGTCCCTGGGTAGCAGGGCTGCACATGGCAGATTCCTAGGAAAGGTGTGCACAGGGCAAGTTTCTATGGGTGCTGGGGGGCATGTGCCAGGGGAGGAAGGATGGACGGGTAGGCCTCCAGGTGAAGAGAAATGCTCCAGGCAGGACTCCAGGAGAGGAGGGGCACACAGCGCAAGCCCCCAAAAGACAAGTACATGGGGTAGGGGGTAGGTCCCCGCAGGACCAAAAATGCAGGGGCAGGTCACAAGGAGAACTGGGGTGCAAGGAGCAGGTCTCCAGGGTCACACAGAACAGGCAGGCCCTGGGGTAGGTGACAAGGGCACACGGGGCACAGGCGGGCAGGGCACAGGGCAGCCCCTCACCTGGCAGGCAGGGCAGGCCTCGCCGCGGTCCCAGCCGCAGTCACTGCCGCAGTGACCCACGAAGGGTGGGTAGCCGCTGAGCAGGATGTACAGGATGACGCCCAGGCTCCACAGGTCGCAGCGCTTGTCATAGATGCTAGCCTCCTCGCTGAAGGCCTCCACCACTTCTGGGGCCATGTACTCTGCCGAGCCGCACTGCGGACCGGAGCAGGCGAAGCGTGTCACGTGGGGTTCGGCCAGCCCCATTATGCTCGACCCGACCAATCAGAGGCTGCTGGCGCCCACCCTGCCCAATGAGCAGGTACTTGGAACACACCCAATCCTGTCCGACCAATCAGTGGTAGGAATTTGGGACCCACCCCGCCCCCTCCTGACCGAGGCCCCGACACAACCCCAGCCCATCAGCCGTTGTTGCTAGGCGGAAGCGGAGTTCAGCTCCGCAGCTCCGCAGCTCCAGCGGCCAGGGGCCTAGACAAGGCGAGGTTCCGCAACCGCAGAAACAGACATGGATGGGGCGTCAGTTTTTCCGGCTCCAGCCCAACCCTGCACCACCACCCCCATCCCCGGGGGCATCCGGCCGCGCAGGCCCTCACCGGGGTTAGCAACTCCGGGGTAGAGATAGGGGAGCAGTCTCCATTGAGCTTGATGCCGCTGCCCAGATCAAAGTCGCAAATCTTAACAGGAGACACCTGGGCAGGGTGGGAGGCATGAGGCTGGGGTCCACCGGGCTGGCCAGTAGGGAGGGCTGCCCCCAGAGGCAGGAGGTGCCCAGAGCTGACCGCACCTGGCCAGGGTGCCTCACCTGGTTGGGGTGCTCACAGAGGATGTTTTCCGGCTTTAGGTCCCTGTGGGCAATGCCTGGGGGAGAAGCAACAGAAGAGCGATTAGGGCTACGAAGGATGACTTCTTCCCAGAGTCCTGGGCAGGTGGACCAGATCCTGAGCTGGGGACTCACCTTTGTTATGCAGGAAGTCCAGGGCACTGGCCACGTCCTGCACCACCACACTGGCCTCTAGCTCATTAAAGTGCCTCCGCTTGTGAATGTGACTCAGGATAGAGCCTGGGATGAGGCCATGGCAGAGGAAGGACAGAAAGGGTCACTTCCTGAGGCACTGAGCCAGTGCATAGCACCCACACTGGCTCCTTGGGCCGAAAGTCCTCAACCCAGAGCCACCATGCCGACAGGGTGCTCAGACCCCACAAACCCCCACCTCCCATGTGCAGAACCCTCTGAAAAGTCCTTCCTGGAGACCCTAAATCCCATAAGAACCCAGCCCTCCCTCCCTACAAGTAGGAGCCCACACTTACCACCCCGCATCTTCTCAAACACTAGGTAGAAACGGTCCTCCTCCTCGAAGAACTCAATCAGCTCTAGAACATTCCTGGGGTGGGGATCAGGAGAGGACCTGAGGCTCCCTGAAGCCCTTGGGCAGTCACTACCCAGCTTCTCTGAGCTCACCCACCCATAGGAAGGCTGGGACTAGGCCAATGGGCCAGCTTTCCCCTTGCCCACCTGGGGCCATCAGCCACAAGGTCACTGGGACCACTCACGACGCCCAGCCTGGTAAACAGTGTGTGCTTAATAAATGCTTGCTGGGGATAATGTAGCATTTAGGCCCATTCATTTACTGAAAGGTAGCTCAGAGCCTGGTGCTATGGCAAGACCAGGTGACCTCACCTGTGTCCCTGGCACTGATATAGCATCTCCACCTCCCGGAAAACCCTGCTCCGAATGTGGCCTGGTTGCTTCTCAATGATCTGAAAGGGGTCAAGGGGACATGCCACTGGGTCAGCTGGACCCTCCAAGCTGGCAAGTTTCTGGCAAGCTCCTGCCAGAAACTTCTGTGCAACACCTGAAACACCACTATGGCTCAGACCTTTAAGCTCTGGAAAACAGGGCTTTCCTAGAGGGGCCTAGAATTTGCCAGAAGTCAAAACTTTGCAGTCAGCAGGGGGCATGGTGAAGTGGAACATGAAAGAAAAGCTGATAGGAAAAAAGCTGGTGGGGCAGCTCCCCACCCCTACACTGACAGGCCTTTGTAAAACATCCCCCACAGGGCATGAAGGTCATTTCAGGGCCTTGGGAAGTGACCCTTCCTTGGACTGGTGGCCGCCCCTCTTTGACAGGGAGACCAGCCAGTTTTGCTTCCACAGGACCCATGGAACTAGGGAGACCCTCAGGGTGCCTGGCTGCCAACCTGGTTGGGCCCCACATGCCATGTGGCTGCAGCACCAAAGCCTGTATTCCTGCCTCCACAGAGCGTGGCAGGTGCCTCCCCCAGGTCCAACAGCCTGTGTCTGTTTAGGCCAACCCTGAGTGGCTGAGACCTAGCTCCTAGGAAGAGCCTCAGGAAGCCTAAGCCCTAAACCATTCCCCTCTGGTACCAGCTACTCTAAGGACCTGAGGGTTCTACCCCTGCCAGAGGGTTCTACCCCTGCCAGATGTCCCCCAGCCACCTTTGCTGGCAGAGGTAGAGGCAAAAGGTGCCTGCCAGTTCTCCCTGGTACCTGCTGGACATCTTTTCCCAGGCTGGACATTCCAGCCCCTTTCCCCCTAAGCAGGAGGGTGGGCAGAGGGTAACCACAAGTGCCCAGGGCGCTCTACTCATTATAGTGGTCTGGTGGGGGAGGGGATGTATTCCACCTAGAGCCCCTAGCTACTGCCATGCACTGTGCCACATGTCTAATGACAGACACACCTACCCCTGCCAGAGGCAACAAATAATCTGACTCCAGGGTCTCCAGGGAACCCCCCCCCCCTGCTGAAACCAAACCTAATCATGTCTCTTGGGAGGCCAGCTAGGATGGCCACATCAGAGATCAGAGTACAATCCCTCCTAGAAAGGAGCTATCTTCTCTGAGAGCCCAGCTTGGAGTTAGCACCCCACTGGTGGCCCTCTGAGCTCTGCCTCCCTGGGCAAAACCCTGTGTCCTCAACTCACAGGACCAGGCCATGCTCCTCAATACACAAGCTCAGTAAACCTGCTGCCCTGCCCAGAACCCAAGTACTTTTTTCTCCTCCTCCTGGTGACTCCTAGCTGGGCCAGCTCCTCCTAGACTGCAGTGGTCAACCTCTGCATACCCCACCAAGAAGCTCCCTGATCTTGGCACTGACCACACTGGGTCAGTGGCAAGGGGACTGTGGAGGCAGTCCCAGGATGGTAGTTAGGAGCCCTTGTGAGGCTGCATGGTGTAACTCAGGCTACCTCACCCCACACCCAAGCCTCCGTTCCATATCTGCCAAACCAGGACAGAAAGTCTGCCTGGTAGGACCCTTTGGAAGAACATACTCAGAAGGAAGCCCACTGTGCAGAAGTGCTCTCTGAGTATCTATAAGTCTCTGGCACCTTTGTCCTGCCCCACCTGTAAACTTTTAGGGGGCAGGGGCCACAATTGCATCTGTCACCACCTGTCACTGCTGTGGTCCCAGTGCCTGGCCAACAGTTTCCCTTAACTTGAAAACACAAGACTCACTCCTCCCTTCACCATGGGCTGGCCCACTCTTGTTCCTCTTTCTCCTCTGAAAAAGCCACCAGTGTGGCTTGGACTCCTACCAGGGTCTGCAGCCTTCCAGCTGGCCCCACACCCCTAAGAGTACCTGGCCCCCTTCCTGGGCAGCCCTAGTGCTGGATATAGGGACATGAGGGGAAGCCTGGAAGGCATCTTTGCAGTTTTTTTGTTTTTTGGCTGGGGCCGGGTTTGAACCAACCACCTCCAGTATATGGGGTTGGTGCCCTACTCCTTTGAGCCACAGGAGCTGCCCTGGAAGGCATCTTTGAACACAATATCTGACTGTGTGCCCTGCAAGGTCATGAGGCTACTACCAGGGCTTCAGCAGCCTCCTGCACTCAGACCACAGGCCTCAGAGGTGTCCCAGGGATGGGGAGGTTACATGGGTTTTCTCAAAAGCACAGCCCCCTCTGTCACCCCTTGGACACAGCTCAGAAGACCTGCCTGAGGGACCCAGCAGGCAAGTGTCACCTCTGGTCAAAGCCCCCAGGCACAGGGCCCTTGGCCACCTAGACATAATGTGGGCAGGGGCCCCCCTCATTGCCAATCCTGTCTAGACTCAGAGGTGCAGCAGGGGCTCAGCAGGAGCTGACCCAGATTCCCAGAAGTGGCCTGAGTCACTAAGCCCCAGGACCATTTTTAGACACTGGTTTTCCCTGGCTGTCAATTTGGGAGCTTGAATGCCACAACCTCCTCCTGTCTCCCCCAGCCAATAGCAGATCCCAGGGGCTGCCAGGAAGGGCCATACAAGCAGCTCTAACTGCTGGAGCTTACCTTGACAGCATATTCCTGGTTGGTGATGAGGTTGACGCAGGTCTGCACACGGGCATGGGCACCTTCCCCGAGCACATCCTCCTGCAGCTGGTAGACATCTGGGGAGTGGCAGGGTAGGCATGAGGGGACCTGTAGCCAGAGCCACTTCTCCACCACTCCATGTCTGCTGCCCCCTCACCTTCAAACCTGCCCGAGAAGCTGTCAGTGGCTCGTCCCCGCTTCTTCTTCTTGCCTCTCTTCTTGGCATCTGGGATGTCGATAGGTTGGCTGGCAGGCATGTCTACAGAGACACAAATCCACTATTCAGGACGGGGCCCTGACCAGTCCACACCCACTGCCATGGGGAATTTGGTGGGTGCTTTGTGCCCCCACCCTCTTAGGTATCTCACCAGGGCGGGTCTCGCACTGCAGGCTGAAGTCAGAGTCCTCACGGTCCCCAAGGTGGGCCTGGTCTAGGGAGAAGGCCAGGTCGAAAGGGTTCTGCCCCTGCAGAAGTGGAGAGGCCAGGAGAGAACACTTAGGGCCAAGCTGGTGTGGAGAACAGTCCAGCCCCAAGGCTGAGACCATAAGTTAATTATCTGGAGAAAAACTGAGTCTGTTCCTTGCTCACACTGGACACCAGAATAAACTCCCCATGTAGCAAACGGTTCAGACCAGGGAACTCCCAGCGCCTGGGACTCCCTTCCTCTCTCCCTCCCCACTCAGGGTGTATATTTAAATGTGTGCAGCCTCCTAGGACCTCAGCAGGGACACAAAGTTTCTTAGAGGTCCACAAATCCTCTAACTCAGTAGTTTTCAACAAGGGAGGATTCTGACCTCTGAGGGAATATGGGGCAATACCGTGGACATTTATGGTTGTCACAATTGGGGCTCCTGGCACAGAGCGAGTGGAGGTGGGGATGCTGCATAGAGCCCTGCAGTAACCAGGACAGCACCACCTCAGAGAACAACCCGGCCCAAAGTTCCCAAATATCAACATGTCGAGATGGAGAAACCTTGTTCTCAACCTGACCCTCCGCCCCCAGCCCAGGGCCCCTGGGCATTCCAGGGAGGGTATGCAGTGTGGGGCAGGGACCGATGCAGGCAGATAGCTGCCTGGGGCCCTACCTCTGATGCCAGGGCTGAGTCACTGTGGGGCCCAAGCCACATCTCATGCCTCGGTTTGCTCATCTGCAGAATGGGGACAGCCCGGCTGACCTCTGGGGATCAAAGGCAGCAGAGCAGCACAGGGAGGTGACTCACTGGGTGGGGCTCCCAGCCTGGGCAGCCATGCCTGCTTTCCCACAACCTGCTGGGCTGTCTCAGATCAGCTCAGCCCTTCCCAAGCCTCAGTTTCCCCATCTCCTTCCCTACCCTGTCTGGTGGGTAGAGGGGGCATGAATTCAGTCTCTGTCAGCCCTGCCTCCTGCCTGCACAAGTCTCAGGCCCACCTGCACACCTAGGCCTCCTGTCGACCCCCTTACCCCTACTCTACCTGGAGACTGCCCAGAATTGCCACCCCCAGCTCCGTGTAGCTGAAGCCTCCATATCTTCTGAGGGCCAGCCCTGAATTCATGCTTCCAGTCCCCAAAGCAGTGATCACCTGAGCATGTGGCACTGTGCCTGCTGGTGGCCAGTGTTTAGTCACACCTCTGCCTGGTTCCTAGGGGCGCATGGCAGAGACACCCATGAATGTGCCAGGACCTGCCCAGGCACAGCCTGCATGGTCTGGTTTCAGTCCAGACACCCTGGAGGGATCCCTTCACAGGCTATGGTACCCAACTAAGAAGTACCTCCCTCAGGGGAGCTGTGGCCAGCAGGATTTGAATTCAGGACTGTCCCACTTAACAGAACGGAGCTTAGATAAAAGACAAGGGAGCCCTGGGACTGCAGGGAGGGTATGAGAACCTCAACAGGGTACAGGAAGCCAGAGGTCCAACAGACCTTTACTGGCCTCTAGACAGAAGATGGCTGGCACAAGTACATTTCTGCAGAATAGGCGTGATCCAGTCAAGGGAGGGTCCCTAGCAGGAGAGGTCCAGGCCAGTTTCATCTCATAACTGAGCTCTAATTTCCAGGTCAGCCTCCTCCAGCCAGGAGGGCCCTAGCAGGCGAGAGGGCCTACAGATGCAGTGTAGTTCTAGTCTCAGCAAGGATGCTGGGCCCTGGGGCCAAGTTGCTGGCCCTCTTTGGGCCCCAGACAAAGTGGGACAGGGCTCTGATAGATGGGCCAACAGAGAAGCCACCTCAGGAGAGCCCTAGGGAAACCATGAGGGCCCTGCGCAGAGGACCCCCACAGATGCCTGCAGCCTAGAGCCCAGGAAGCCAGCCTGGCAGAGGGGCAGGTGGCAGCCAGAGAATAGGAGGGTCTGAGAACCAGGCTGCCCTCCCAGCCTGCTGCCCACTCTGCCCCAGTCAGATAGTTGCTAGGATGCTGCAGAGGAAGGGGCCCTCCAGGTAGCCCCAAAAGGAGGCAAGCACCCTCAGCTCCAATAAGGGTCCCAATCTACAGGGCCTGCTTGGCCAAGAGCAGCCACCACACAAGGGAGGTTACTAGAATTAAAAGCTAGCCAAGGCTCTACTTACTATCTGACCTTGACCTAGTGACCTGCCCCCAGGTAAAAGGACTCAGGGACCTCAGAGCCCAGTCTGGGCGTGGCTTTATCTGGTCACTGTTCCCACATGCCTATCATAGCCTCCAACTCAGAAAAGTGGAGACAGATGGAGTGGCCACAGCAACTATGGTGAATGGACAGATCTGCTGTCAACAGGCACTGGGTACCATCGCTCCCATGCCCACAGGAGGGCTCCAGGCGAACCCTGCTGTCTGGGAACCTCCACTTTCCCATCTTAAAAGGTGGAAAATAAATCCACCATGCTTGCACATGTCCTGATGGGACAGGAAGGGCATCTCAGGAGAGGGGGCCCTGACTCAAGGGAGCAACTGTGCATGGTGGGGGTCATGGGAGGGGTTGGTCTTGGGGTCCCCCACCAGACCCAGGCCACCTGGAGGGGGACCTCTCTTGGCCCCTCAGTCCACCTCGGAGTGGGGCTGTCTGGTGACCATGCATAGAGGCCAGCTCATAGTCCCAAGCACGGGTAGTCTCAGCCCAGCTCTCCCTGGAACTGGCTGCAGGACGAGAGTCAGCAGGCCTTGGCAGGAGGCTGCTGGAACCATCCAGAAAGTTTGGGTTTGCTTTGGCTGCCTTGCTTAGTCCCGTGTGCTGACCTGGCCTCGGCTCATGTCCAGCCTCAGGAGGGGAAAGCCCACTGTCAGAGATGTCTCAGGTCCACCCATGTCCCGCCCAGTCCTGGACACTCTGAGGGTAGCCGCTGCCCTAGGGGAAAATGTAGTGGCAGGCATTCAGGCAGGGGTGGGTGAATGGCCAGGGACACTGGCCGGACAGGACTGGGAATTCTTCCCAAGCAGTCCCCACTTGCTCCTCCCATCTTGATGCTCAGCATGTGTGTACACACCACACACACACACACACACACACACACACACAGACCAACCTGCCTTCTCCACTGGGCAACAGGTCCCTGCCCAAGGAAGCCCAGGGAAGCCATTACATAACCTGGCCAGTGGGGTGGGGCAGGCAGCTGACATCACTGCGTCCCCTGGGCCAGGCCCTGTGGGGCCCCTACCCAGCACCTGCCATCTTCACCCTGCCAGGGTTGCTCATCTGAGACTAGGACTGGGCAGCAGCCACTACCAGACTGCCATAGAAACTTCCCACTCTAACATGAAACACACTTGGGTCTGAGTGTCCCCCGACCACCCCCCACCTCACAGGCCATCTGGGGGTGGATGTAAAGGACAGACAACCTGGCCCAGGGATTCTTAAGGAAGATCCCCACAAGCCACACCCGGTGGTGACAGGACTGTGGCCTGCTGAACCCTTTGCTCCAGTGGACAACCAACTGGGATTACAGGGGACACCCGCTGTGTCTAGTATTATGAAGAAGGTACCCCAAGGACTACATGCCAAGCTTGGGACAGAACTGCGGCCTGCTGACCCCAAGCTCTCCACAGCTAGGGGGCTTGCAGGAAACACGCAACCAGAGGCAGAGACATCCCACCCCACTTGGGGTTCCGGGAGGAAGGACCCCAGCGCCACAGCTGGGGAAAGGTCTTCGGCCTATTGACGATCCCATCAGCACACACCTGGCTGGGACTGCCCCAGGCCCCGGGCTGATCCTGGAGGCTGGTTCGGCGCCCTCTCCCACAGGCCACTCGGGTACTCCAGCTCTGCGCGCCCTCCAAACCGATCCCGGCCCTCACCTTGAACGAACGGTGGAAGCCCTGAAGTTCGGCTGTTTTCTTCTGCACCATCTTCTGTCCGGGCCCCGCCAGCGGGGGAGGGGACGGAGGGCCCAGGGGGCGGCCCGAGGGCGGACGGCCGGGCGGGGGGCGGCCGGGGAGGGGACCCTGCGGACAGGAGCAGACAAAGGGAGGGCGGTGAGCAGCGGCGGCCGCTCAGCCGGGGGCACGGCCCGGGCGGGGGCGGCGATGGCTCCGCTGGGCCTGATCCCCGTGCCGGATCGAGGTTCCCGGGGTTGCCCAGGGTTCGCACTCACCGGGGTCGGGCTCGGGTCGGGGCCGCAGCGCCGCCGCCGCCCGACGTCACGCAGCCCGGACCCCGCTCCGCGGACCGCGCGGGGAACAGCGCCGCCGCCGCCGCCACCGCGGACTCCTCTGCCTGGGCCGCCGCCACCGCCGAGAGGAGCCGGGCGCGCCGCCGCCGCCACCGCCTTTATGGGCCCGGCCCAGCCCAGGCCCCGCCTCCGACGCAGACCCCGCCTCCCCCAACACTCCCCGGCGCTGGTCGAGGGCGAAACGTCGTGGGGGTAGGGGGACAGTATCCTGGGCTCCAAGTGCGGCTGCGCGACGCGGGCGCGGGGCGTGTCCGCGTTTCCTCGCACGCGCTTGCGCTTTGCGGCGCATGGGTTCCTGGAGCGGAACCCGGTCGGCGTGGCTGGATCAGGGGTACCCCGGAGACCTGTGGGGCCTTGGAACCGAGCCGAGGCCTCCGGTCGTCAGTCGAGGCCTGGGATGCATTAACTCCTCTGCGCGAAGCCCTTGCTCTAGAACCTACCGTGGTCAGGAAACAGCGCCGCCCCAGCTGCCCCCTCGCGCACCACCAACGCGCTTCGAGGCCCAGACGCTCCCTCCTCCTGGTGCTGGAGGACCAGCCACCACCACCTGCTTCTTGCCCCAGCTGGGCCACCCATGCTCAAGGAGCAGGGAGCGCCCCAAAGAGTTAGACCCGTGCTTGGTAGGACCCAGAGCAGGGGGCGGGGACTGAGATCTGTGAAGAACCCTTCCTCCATTCAGGGACAGCGTTTCAGGGAGAACTTTGGAACCTCAGACTGCAGAAGAGCCCTAGGGGTCAAGGGAGGCCAGGGCAGTGGGTACTACCGAATTCCACTTTGTCTGGGGTCCCCAAACCAGTTTGGACATAAGGAATCAGCACCTCTTGAGGTGGACCAGCTCTCCATACCTCCCCACCAGGCCCCATGCCTTGGGCACACAGGGTTCACTTGCTGGACGGAATGTTGTTTCTGTTCTCCAAGCCCCATTTCGTCTTTCCAGAACCTTCCCACAGCCCAGAACCAGTCCCCCAACCAGAATATGAGCTTGGAGAGGCTGGAGACCTAATGACCTGAAGCCAGTCTGGCCCCTTCCCTGTTGGGCAGCCTCTGTTTACTTGCTGCCCCAGGGGATAGCACTCAGGCCACAAGGGCTGGGGGATGCTGGGGGGGAGCTGCAGGGATCTCCCTAGCTAGACCTCAACTCTTGGTGTTTCTATGAGTCTTGGCAATAGAGGGGCAGACAATCATGAGCCCCAGCCTACTCCCTTCTTGGATATGTGTGTGTGAAGACCCACACACCTTGGCTTCAGGTGCCTTGAGGGGTGGGGAGCTACTAGACCTGCCTGCCCAGGGGAGACCTCAGGCTTCTCCTCCTCCCCACACTCTCATTAGGTCGTCCCTCTTCACTATGCATGTGCAAGTAGTATACCTGAGGCTCTGTTGTGCAGGGGGCAGGCTTTGCTTTAATGTGCACTTTCCTCATGGTGAGGACAAATACTGAGAGGGCCCTGACCTTCCCCCAGTATGTTAGCATCAGCTCTGTCAGCTCTCTGACAGCACAGATCTCTCCACTGCTGTGTGCAGCACCCTGACTTGGTGCACATGGGGGTGCTGCCCAAATAGTGATTAAAAGAAAGGATGTGGCTCGGCTCCTGTGGCTCCAGAGGCTAAGGCGCCAGCCCCACACACCTAAGGTGGCAAGTTCGAATCCCCAGCCTGGGACCGCCAAACAACAATGATGGCTGCAACCAAAAAATGGCTGGGCCTTGTGGCGGGCGCCTGTAGTCCCAGCTACTTGGGAGGCTGAGGCAGGAGACTCGCTTGAGCCCAGGAGTTGGAGGTTGCTGTGAGCTGTGATGCCATGGCCCTCTACCCAGGGGGACAGCTTGAGGCTCCATCTCAAAAAAAAAAAAAAAGGATGTGATGTTTGACTGTATGTGTGTGTGCACAGCCAATGTGAGTGTAGTAGCTTCCTATGGTTGCCATAACAAAGGACCACAAATGGGGCAGGGAGCTCAACATAAGAGATTGATAGAAATTTATGTTCTTAGGGCGGCGCCTGTAGCTCAGTGAGTAGGGTGCTGGCCCCATATATCAAGGGTAGTGGGTTCAAACCTGGCCCTGGCCAAACTGCAAACAAACAGAAAGAAAGAAATTTATGTTCTTAAAGTCCTAGAGGACAGAGGTCTGCAATCTAGGTGTGGAGCTTCCTCCAGAGGTTTTAGGGGAGGATCTTTTCTGCCTCTTTGAGCTTCTGGGAAGTCCAGGTTCACTTAGCTTATGGTCACATCACTCTAATCTCTGCCTCTGGCTTCAAGTGTCTCTGTGTCTTTTCTGTCGCCCTGGGTAGAGTGCTATGGCATCATAATTGGCAGCACCCTTAAACTCTTGGGCCTTAGCAATTCTCTTGCCTCAGCCTCCCCAATAGCTGGGACTACAGGTGTGCACCACTGTGTCCAGCTAATTTGTCTATTTTTAGTAGAATTGGGGGTCTTGTTCTTATTCAGGCTGGTCTTGAGCTCCTGAGCTCAAACAATCCATCCCCCTTGGCCTCCCTCCCAGAGTGCTAGAATTACAGGCTTGAGCCTGCACTGGCCTCCTCTTCTCATAAGGACACTGGATCTTAGATTAGGGCTCACCTTCCTCCAGTGTGATCTCATTCTACCTTCCTATGTCTGCAAAGACCATGTTTTCAAATAGGGTCCTAGTCCCAGGTACCTGGGATAGCATGTGGACAGACTTATCTGGCAGACACAACTCAGTCCACATCAATATGTAGAAACCTTTTCCTGGCCTGTAGCTATTGTGCCAGATTCCTGCTGAAGTATTGAGCTATGTCCGTCCTCACGTGGGGACCCGTCTTTGTTGATGGCAAGACACAGACTTCAGCTGAGGTCGCTCCAGCACCTTGCTTTAGGTCCAGCCAAGCTCAGGTGCTAAGCAGGAAAGCCTGATTCAAGAGCCTGACTAGAGGGGGAAGACTTGTCCCCACAGCTGGAGCCAAGCCCTGTGCTGGTCCCTCTTCCACAGCCTCAGCACAGGGGTCCCTTGAGGAATCCCTGTTGCAGGTGGGGAAACTGGGGAAGCTCAGAGATGGGAAGGTGGCCCCTGGCTCTAGGGTGCTTCCACCAAAGGTCTCTCCCCTTGGCACTGTGAACACAGGCCAAGATCATCCTCTGGGGTGGGGCTTTCCTGGACACTGCAGATGCTGAGCAGCATCCCTAGCCTTTACCCACTCCATGCTAGGAGACCCCTACAACAATAAATGTCCCGGCTCAGCACCTGTGGCTCAAGTGGCTAAGGCGCCAGCCACATACACCTATGGTGGTAGGTTCGAATCCAGCCTGGCCCACCAAACAACAATGACAGCTGCAACCAAAAAATAGCCGGGCGTTGTGGCGGGCACCTGTGGTCCCAGCTACTTGGGAGGCTGAGACAGGAGACTTGCTTGAGCCCAAGAGTTGGAGGTTGCTGTGAGCTGTGATGCTACAGCACTCTACGCAGGGAGACAGCTTGAGGCTCTGTCTCAAAAAGAAAAAAAAAAACAACCAATAAATGTCCCCAGATGTCACTCAGTGTGCCAGCGGGCTCAGAATCCCCCCTGGTTAAGACCCCTTGGGTTAGAAGTTTCTGAAGACCCCAAAAGATCTGTGTCCCATGATCACCTGCCCTGCTGAGGTCCTAGGAGGCTGCACATATTTAAATCTACACCCTGGGCTGGGCAAGGTGGTTCATGCCTGTAATCCTAGCATTCTGGGAGGCCAAGGTGGGTGGATTGATTGAACTCACGAGTTCAAGATCAGCCTGAGCAAAAACAAGACCCTATCTCTACTAAAATAGAAAAACCGAGGCAAGAGCATTGCTTGAGCCCAAGTGTTGGAGGTTGCTGTGAGCTGTGACGCCACAGCACTCTACCCAGGGCAACAGCTTGAGACTCTGTCAAAAAAAAAAAAAAAACCGGGAGAGAAAGGAAGGAAGGGAAGGGAAGGTCTACACCCTGGGTGGGGAGGGGGAGAGGAGGGGAGGCTCAGGAGCTGGGGGTTTATACTATCTGCCCCTCTGGGGGTTTATTCTGGCTTCCTGTGTGAGCAGGGAACAGACTCAATTTCTTTTGAGATAATTGAGATTCTCAGCTTTGACACTGTGGACCTTTGGGCCAGAGTGGTCTCTGGGGCCTAAGGGGTCTCTTCTGTCCTCTCCTGTCCTTCAGGGGCAGAACCCTTTGAAATTGTAGGAGTTGGGCTCCTCTCAAGACCAGCCTTCATCAAAACTAATAAGAAATGAGTATAATTGTGCTGGATGTGTTACTTAGTTCAATGTAAACATTGCACATTGTCTATGGAAGCAGTACCCTGAACCCTATAAATGCATCAATGTACAAAGTTATGATTTAATTAAAAAAAAAAAAAAAGACCAGCCTCTAAGAGGCAGCCAGTTCCAGCCAGGGGATGAAAGTGGCCACTGGGGAAGGGGAGGGCAGCTACCAGCCCCAACAGTAATTGCTGCCTTGCTCACAGATGGCCTATGTACAGGCCAAGTTCCCTTAGGTGCTGGGCACTTGGGAACCTCCCAGTACCAGGAGCATGGGCCCTGGAGGTGGGGAGGCCAGGCCCCAAGGATGAAGACCCCCATCTGTCTGGGTGGAAGGGGTCTGCCTGGCTGAAGGCAGTGAGCCTGGGCCCCACCCCAGCCTGGTCCTTCCTCCATTCTTCTGCAGTATAGTCTCGGGTAGTGCAGGTGTGCAGGTGACAGTGGGATACAGGGTGGGTGGGGTGACCAAGAAGGGCCCAAGGCCAGGACAGCACCCCCACTCCCCCCCACCTCCACCCCACCCCCCAGTGCTGCCAGGGGATATGGCCAGCCTGGAGGAAGGTTCAGGAGTGTCCTGGGAGGTCTGGCTCCTAAAAGGAAGACAAACAGGAAGTGAAGCAAGCAGCAGGCAGGCGGGGCACATCAGGGAGCCATTCCTGCCCCACCTCCTGCTCCCAGCTCCACTAACAGACCTGCACCTGAAATGTACACTCCCCCAGAGACGAGGACAATGGTCTCTGGTCCGACCATGACCCAATATCTCCACCTTACTCCATGGGTCCCCCATTTTGGTGTGACCACCAAGCTCTGCTGTATGTGAGGGACAGTGTCTGAGCCAGGTGGCTTCTCTCTCTGCCTTCAGCCTTCCTGGCTCCACTCCCTGGCTGAGGAGCCTTTACTAGGCCCAAGCCGGTGGGTTCAGCTGTGGCTTACCATCCTGGGATATCATAGCAGGGTCAAGCCAAGCCTTCAACCAGCCTAGGTGCACCTGACCAAAGCTGTTGGGGGACTGGACTGTGGGCATTCTTGGTTCTCCTGCCCTCTGCCACCCAGGACACTAGCAGGCATTCTTACCCAGGCAGGTAGGAATCAAACCAGTAGTGCCTTGACCACCCTGGACCTGCTTTGGTATGTGTTGGGGGAAGATCAGGCCCAGGGAGATGGGGAAGATGAGAGGGGCCAGAGAAGCCACACAGGACCACAGGACAGGAGGAGGGTAGCAAAATGGCTTCTGAGACCCAGCCCCAGGATGCCTATTCTGGCTGGGACATCTCTGTCACAGTCTCTGCTTCTGGCGCCTTCTTATAGCTTTCACAGGTACCCAAGGTGCACCCACTGTCCCTCACCAGAGACCCCATTGGCCATCTGATCAGTGCCCCTTCTCCAGGGTTCCTGGGGCCCTGGCAGAATGGCCTGGGGCACTTGGGATGCATAGGTATGAGCTTGTGCTCCCTGCAGGCCAGCCCCAGGGTGTCCCTCATCCCTAGCCCCTGAACCACCAGCCACCCTCACAGCCACCTGTTCAGGGACCCACAGCTGGGAGGGGAATACTTGCACATGCCTGCTGGGCAGTGTGGCCTCCCCTCCAAGATGGGGGCAGGCTCCCTCATACCTGCAGGGATGACAGGTGGGTCATGACAGACCCACCAGGTGTTGTACCTCCCCTTGAGACCCCAGCGGGATGGAAGTGTGGAAAGCTCAGTCAGCCTGGTTCCTAGAAGGCCCCTCCTGCACCTGGCCTTGGAGCAGGATCTGCCAGCCTGAGCCCAAAGGTGCAAACCTGCTTTCTTGGGAGGGGGTCCTATTGGCCTCCAATCAGTCCCTGAGAAACCCTTTGTTTCAGCCTATGTTGTTTGCAGGTCTCCCAAAGCCCTAGAGGAAGTGCCCAGGCATGTCTTGGACTTGCCAGCCAGGGCCTTGGTTTCCCTTGGCCTTACTTGAGCCAGAGGGAGGCAGACTGGCAATACAATGGTCACTCTGACATCCCTCCTTCAGGTCTGAGTGGGTGGCCAGAGCCTGACATGTATGGGGCTCTGTTATGCAGTGTGTACAGGGGCTTAGAACCCCTGGAGCCCAGTAAGGAAGACTACCAGATCTAGAAAATAAGATTACAGGGCACCCAGTTAACTTTGCATTTCAGACAAACAACAGATAATTTTTCAGTAGATATCCCAAAACCTTGGGCATAAGTATACTCCAGGTGATTACTCACTTGTTGTTTATCTGGGATTCCAAGTTAGCCCAGTGTTCTGTATTGTATTAGGCAATCCTAAAAGGGAGTGACAGTAAAGACCTTTATGCCAACATAAAAAAAAAAAAGTCTGGGTTGTGTGAGTGTGAGCAAGTTGACTGTGTGTTGAGTGTGCCCGAGAGAGGCACCTGCCCAGGTCCTCCCAGGGCCAGCATGTGCATCTGTGGGAGTGGAGTGGGGCCTGTGCCTACCTTCCTGTGTGTGCACACACTTTAGTGTGCAGTGGGTGCCAATGGGAGCCCACCTTCTGCTTCCCACATATTTGGGCATCTAGGGACAAGAGGCCTAGGCAGAGTCATCCTGGCCCCCTGCTGGACTGGACCTCTGGCCATACAGCAGGGACATCTGATGCAAGTGGCTGCAAGTGCCCCTTCCTGCAGGCTGACTCACCCTCACTTCATTCCAGTGGCTGAGCAGTTCTGGGGACAGAGCCAGGACCCGCTGTTCTCCACTGGGGGCTGGGAAAGGAGGGCAGGGCAGATGTGGCCAGGACTCTGGGGCTGCCCTTCTGCCCAGGCTGGCTGTGATACAGGGAGGGTAGCACTGTGCATGTCCCACCTCCATGGGGTCAGTCCCTACCCAGTTCCCAGGGAATGTGTGGGGGCAGGACCAGGTAGCTGAGCAGGGCTTATCTAGGAGATGACCAAAGGCCACCGCCCTGCAGCAGTGACTGTGGAAGAAGCCCTTGGCTGTTAGGCTGGTCACCTGGTTTCCTCTCTTCTTCCTCCTCCTCCAAAAGTGTTATTAACCTCTTTTGGAGCCCAGAAGACACCCAGGTGGCTCTCAAGGGGAGGCTGATGTCCTGGTCCCAGCTGACCTGTTCCTAATAGGGACTGGGCATACCAAGGATCCCAGTTTTGGGGGTGGTCTTTCAGGGTACACATGCAGATCTCGGGAGGGAATGGCCATGGGACCTCCCATAGCAGATGGGATTAAATTAAGGATCTCAGGATGGTGAGATCATTCTGGATTGGGGGGCGGGGAGAGAGGAGGAAGGTACGAGGAGGCAGGAGGGTCAGAAACAGAGAGGGACTGGAAGATGCTGCACTTCTGGCTCTGAAGGTAGAGGAAGGGGCCCTCAGCTGAAGGATGTGGGTGGCCTCTAGAGGCTTTGGAAAAGGTGGGAAGTGAAGCATCCAGGAAGGACCAGCCCTGCTCACACCTTGATTTTTTTTTTCCAGTTTTTTGGCCAGGGCTGGGTCTGAACCCTATACCTCTGACATATGGGGCAGAGTAGAGCCCTACTCCTTTGAGCCACAGGCGCCGACCTCTCACACCTTGATTTTAGCCTGGCTAGGTCTGGTGTTGGACTCAGACCTGCAGAGCTGTGAAAGCATCCTTTCCGGTCGTTTGAGTCCCTACAGTGGTGGTAGTAGCTTGTGACAGCAGAACCACGGAGGCATCCGGAGCCCCCTTTTCGCAGAAAGAAGTGAAGCAGGTGCAGCCAGTGGGCCGGGGAGCAGCCCTGGGCTTCCTGGACCCCCGACTGTCACGGGCCCTGCAAGGGCTGGGGCACAGCGGTGCGTCCGGGAGGGGACGTGCGCCTTCTTCTTGCAGGTGCACTGTAGTTTTGCCCGAACGCAGGAGCCTCCACAGATGCCTCTTAGCCCGGTCCCTAGGTCGTGAAAGCCTCCGGGCAGCCTTCACCCTTGTCCTGGGGTACCGGCTGGGTGCGCCTGCACAATGCCTAGCCAACTCAGGTACCCGGGCCCCTTTGCCTGGAGCGGCCAGCGAAGGTTGCCAGGCGACGTATTTGTGTTATCCAATCTAGCCCAGTAGTCCGGGCTCCAATGATAAGAGAGGCGGTGCCCTGGAGCTGGACCAATACAACTCAAGATACCGAGACTGAGGCGTGGTCACAGCCTGGTCTCCAGCCAATGGAATTGTTGTTGTCGGGGTCGCGCGAGCAGGGTCGCACCCCTTTAAAAGAGGCCGCGCGCGTTACTGCACGCCTTGGTCTTCTGCGCGTCGTAGGCAAAGTCCTGGGATTAGAGATTGGGGGTGGGGGTCAGCGAGCCGAGCTCAGCTTTACCTCGTCTTCTGTCAGGCTGTGTGACTCCGGGTCACGCTTCGGTCTACCGAGCCTCGGGGTTGTGAGGGTGTGGGGGCGGCATCCAGAGCCGGCTGCTCCCTAGCGTCTGCTCCTGCACTTACGCGGCACCCATAGTGTGTACTTGGACTTCCTGCAGCAGCCAGGCCCCTGTGTAGGGGATGGGGGAGGAGGCAGAGGGGCCCCTCAACCGCTGAGGGGAGGTCGGCCAGTCCAGGTGTTGGAGCTAGGATGTGACCCCAGTCCTGGGCTCGTGCCAGGATCTCTTCTGCAGCAGCCAGGAAACAGCCCTTCTGAGGACCGCTGCCCCTACTGAAAGGTCAGGGAGGGTTTGTCCCAGGTCACAGGATGCATGGCTCAGGCACTGTGCACTGGCTCAAAGGGGCAGATGGTCTGGATCCGACCCCCCCACACCCCCAGTGGACTCGGGGACAGCAGCTACAGCCACTACATCCGGCCACCTCAGGTGTGGCTTCCTGTCCACTCTCTCTCTCTCTCTCTTTTTTCCTTTTTGGAGACAGAGCCTCAAGCTGTCGCCCTGGATAGAGTGCTGTAGCGTCACAGCTCACAGCAACCTCAAACTCCTGGGCTCAAGCGAGTTTCCTGCCTCAGCCTCCCAAGTAGCTGGGACCACAGGCGCCTGCAAAGCCCGGCTATTTTTTGGTTGTAGTTGTCATTATTGTTTGGCAGGCCCAGGCTGGATTCAAACCCCCTAGCTCTGGTGTATGTGGCTGGCGTCCTAGCCACTTAAGCTACAGGTGCTAAGCTTTTTTCGTTTTTGTTTTTTTTTCTTGAGACAGAATCTCACTATGTAGCTCTTGGTAGAGTGCCATGACTCACAGCTCAAAGCAACCTCCAACTCTTGGGCTTAAGCGATTCTCTTGCCTCAGCCTCCCAAGTAGCTGAGACTAAAGGTACCCACCACAACACCCAGCTATTTTTTTTTTTTTTTTTTTGCAGTTTTTGGCTGGGGCCGGGTTTGAACCCTCCACCTCCGGTATATGGGGCCGGCGCCCTACTCCTTGAGCCACAGGCACCACCCAGGCCCAGCTCTTTATTTGTTGTAGTTGTCATTGTTGTTTGGCAGGCCTGGGTCAGGTTAGAACCTGCCAGCCCTGGTGTATGTGCTGGTGCCCTATCTGCTGAGCTACAGGCGCCAAGCCATCCACTCTCAATCATGAATTTGAATCATAAATCCAGCAAGAAAGGACACTGGCTGGCCCTCAGAACTGATCCATCAGCCCATTCACCTGATACTTTCTGTGTCCTCAGCCTGGAGTGTCTCCAGGTAGCCTTCAGGGACTGGATGGGCTAGAGGCCCAGCCCTCCTGCCAAGCCTGTCCCCAAGAATGGGGATGGCCCTTTTTGCCATGGGAGTAGCACATTCACAGCCACATCAATGTCTGTGGGGAATGTTATTTAGCCAGTCTAGGTATCTCTGGCTCTTCCCAAGACCAGTTCAGACATAAGAGTCACCATACCTGGCCTCACTGGCCATGTTTCAAACAATAAATATCTACCTGGGATTAGTAAAAGTCTATTGTGTGAGGCTATTTTTATAAAGTCTACAAAAAGGCAAAACTAAACATTATAAAAATTTAAAAAAAAATTTTTTTTTTGAGATAGAGCCTTACTCTGTCACCCAGTCTAGAGTGCTCTGGTGTCAGCTCACAACAACCTCAACCTCTTGGGCTCAAGCAATCCTCTTGCCTCAGCCTCCCAAGTAGCTGAGAATACAGGTGCCTGCCACAATGCCCGACTATTTTTAGAGATGGAGTCTCGTTCTAACTCAAGCTGGTCTCAAACTCCTGAGCTCAAGCAATCCACCAGCCTCGGCCACCTAGAGTGGCTGGATTACAGGCATGAGCCATGGCACCGGCCTAATAAAATTTTTGGTTTTTTTTTAGACAGTCTCACTCTGTTGCCCTCAGTAGAGTGTTGTGGGGTCATAGCTCACAACAACTTCAAACTTCTGGGCTCAAGTAATTCTCTTGCCTCAGCCTCCCGAGTAGCTGTGCCCACCATAACACCCAGCTATTTTTTAGAGGCAAGGTTTCAGTCTAGCTCAGGCTGATCTCGAACTCATGAGCTCAGGTGATCCACCCACCTCTGCCTTGCAGAGTGGCTGGATTACAGGCGTGAGCCACTGTGCCTGACCCAGGCTAATAATTTTTATTTTTATTATTATTATTTTGGTAGAGACAAACTCTCATTTTATCGCCCTCGATAGAGTGCTATGGCATCACAGCTGACCGCAACCGCCAACTCTTGGGCTTAGGCAATTCTCTTGCCTTAGCCTCCCGAGTAGCTGGGACTACAGATGCCTGCCACAACACCTGGCTTATTTATTTTATTTTATTATTATTATTTTTTATTGAGACAAAATTTTACTTTGTCACCCTCGGTAGAGTGCTTTGGTGTCATGGCTCACAGCAACCTCAAACTCGTGAGCTCAAACAGTTCTCTTGCCTCAGCCTTTCTAGTAGCTGGGACTGTAGATACCTGCCACAACGCCTAGCAGGCCAGGCTAGGATCAAACCCACCAGCCCTGAGCATGTGGCCAGTGCCCTAACAACTGAGTTATAGGCACCCAGCTTAATCATTTAAAAAAAATAAAGATTTGGGTTCAGCACCTATAGCTCAGCAGTTAGGGCGTCAGTCAAATACATGAGGGGTGGCAGATTCAAACCTGGCCTGGGCCTGACAAACAACAATGACAACTACAACAAAAAAATAGCCAGGCGTTGTGGCAGGTGCCTGTAGTCCCAGCTACTTGGGAAGCTGAGGCAAGAGAATCGCTTAAGTCCAAGAGTTTGAGGTTGCTGTGAGCTGTGATGCCACAGCACTCTACCAAGGATGACAGTGAGCCTCTGTCTCAAAAAAATAAATAAATAAGGCCAGGCAAGGTTGCTTAAACCTGTAATCCTAGCACTCTGGGAGGCCGAGGTGGGTGGATAGCTTGAGCTTACACGTTCAAAACCAGCCTGAGCAAAAACAAGACCCCATTGCTACTAAAAATAGAAAAACTGCGGCAAGAGGATTACTTGAGCCTGAGTTTGAGGTTGCTGTGAGCTGTGATGCCACAACTCTCTACCGAGGATGACACAGTGAGCCTTAGTCTCAAAAATATAAATAAGTGGCTCGGCGCCTGTAGCTCAAGTGGCTAAGGCACCAGCCACATACACTTAAGGTGGCAGGCTCGAATCCAGCTCGGGCCTGCCAAACAACAATGACGGCTGCAACCAAAAAATAGCCAGGCGTTGTGGTGAGCGCCTGTGGTCCCAGCTACTTGGGAGGCTGAGGCAGGAGACTCGCTTGAGCCCAGGAGTTGGAGGTTGCTGTGAGCTGTGATACTACAGCACTCTACCCAGGGTGGCAGCTTGAGGCTCTGTTTCAAATATATATATATATATAAGTAAGGGGAAACAAGGTGGCTCATGCCTGTAATCCTAGCACTCTGGGAGGCTGAGGTGGGTGGATAGCTTGAGCTCACGAGTTCAGAATCAGCCTGAGCAAAAGCGAGACCCCATCTCTACTAAAAATAGAAAAACTGAGGTAAGAGGATTGCTTGAGCCCAAGTTGGAGGTTGCTGTGAGCTATGATGCAGTGGCACTCTACCTAGGGTGATAGCTTGAGACTCTGTCTCAAACAAATAAATAAATAAATAATAAATACGGTTCAAACCTTGCCCCAGCCAACCACAACAAAAAATAGCCAGGTGTTGTGGTGGGCACCTGTGGTCCCAGCTACTTGGGAGGCTGAGGCAAGAGAATCACCTAAGCCCAGGATTTGGAGGTTGCTGTGAGCTGTGATGCCAAATAAATAAATAAATAAAGCCTTTAAATAAAAAATAAAAATAAATAAAGATTTGGGACTCAGTGCCTGTGGCTCAAGTGGCTAAGGTGCTAGCCACATACACGTAAGGTGGCGGGTTTGAATCCAGCCCAGGCCAAAACACCAAAACAACAATGATGACTGCAACCAAAAAAAAAAAAAAATAGCCAGGCGTTGTGGCGGACGCCTGTGGTCCCAGCTACTTGGGAGGCTGAGGCAGGAGATTCACTTAAGCCCAGGAGTTGAAGGTTGCTGCTCTACCCAGGGGAATAGCTTGAGGCTCTGTCTCAAAAAAAAAAAAAGATGTGGGGTTGGGCCCTGTGGCTCAAGTGGCTAAGGCGCCAGCCACATACATCTAAGGTGGCAGGTTCGTATCCAGCCCAGGCCGGCCAAACAACAATGATGGCTACAACCAAAAAAAGCCAGGCGCTATGGTGGGCGCCTGTGGTCCCAACTACTTGGGAGGCAGAGGCAGGAGACTCACTTGAGCCCAGGAGTTGGAGGTTGCTATGAACTTTGATGCCATGGCACCCTACCCAGGGGGACAACTTGAGGCTCTGTCTCAAAAAAAAAAAAAAATAAGATTTGGCCTGGTATGGTGGTTCATGCCTGTTTTTTTTTGTTGTTGTTGTTTATTTGTTTGTTTTTCAGTTTTTGGCCAGGGCTGGGTTTGAACCTCCCACCTCCGGCATATGGGGCCGGCACCCGACTCCTTTGAGCCATAGGCACCGTCCACAGTTCATACCTGTTATCACAGTACTTTGGAAGGCCAAGGTGGAAGGATTACTTGAGGCCAGGAGTTTAAGATAAGGCTGAATAAGAGCAAGACCCTGTCTCTACGAAATACAAAAATGGAAAAGTTAGCTGGGTGTGGTAGCTCACATGTGTAGTCCTACCTACTCAGGAGGATGAGATGGGAGGATTGCTTGAGCCTAGGAGTTGGAGGCTGTAGTGTGGCATTGTGACTTTATGGAAGGGGCTACATGGAGAGGACCTGAGACTAACAGATGTGGGGAACTAGATTCCAGCCTGAGGGAGCTTGGAACTGGCTCATTCCCTGGTCAAGTCTCTGGATGAGACCACAGCTCTGGCTGACACTTTGGTTGCAGCCTTGTGAATGCTAAGCAGAGAACCCTGCTAAGCCATGCCTAAGCTTCTAACCTGCAGGAGCTGTGAGATATTATATCACTGTAGCTGACAAATACAGATTTCCCAAGTACACCACAATGAAGTAAGAAAGGATCTCAGTGTGATTCCAGCACTATTTTTGGGCAGCCTTGTGAGAGCTCTCAGCCTGTGGTGCCAGGCAGGGTATCCTTCTCTCTACTCCCTTAGATGCCTCCTTCTGAGTGAAACATCTCCCACAGACCCAGAGGATCTGCCTATGACCTCCCCTGGCCACTGCCCCTGTCCTGCCCTGGGAGAGACCCCTCCTGATGGACTGGAATGACAGAGTCCTCCTCTGGGCAAACCCATTTCTGAGTGGACACTGCATCCCTGCTGCCCAAAGGGGCATGTGGCACATGCCACCCAACTGCACTAGGTAAGGAGGGCTGTTGGACTTCTAGAATACCAGGGGGTTAGGCTGGGCCCCAGGAGGCAAGACAGAGACAGGCAGGCAGGGGTGCATGGCAGGGATGACATGGTGTGATGCTGGTGGTTTGAGGAGACCGAGGGTGACTAGCGTGTTGGGGGCAGAGCAAGGAGGGTTGGCTCTGCAGAAGGGGCTGGGGAGGGGCCTGGGACAGGGGTAGACAAGGCACTAGGTCTGGCCCATACAGGAGTACCACTCTCCAGGCAGTGTTCCCAAAGACATCCCCATCCTAATCTCTGTGACCTAGGGCTATGTCACCCCATATGGCAGAAGGGACTCTGCAGATGGGATTGGGTTAAGGACCTTGAGATGAGAGGTCATTTTGGATCACCTGGGGGTACCAGTGTCACCACAGGGTCCTCAGATAAGGACACAAGAAGCTCAGAGGCAGAGAGAGACTAGAAGATGCTGAGCTGTTGGCTCTGAAGAGGGAGGAAGAGGCTCTAAACTGAGGGATAAGGGTGGCTTCTAGATGCTACTGGAAAAGGCAGGAGTTGGGTTCTCCCCTGGAGCCTCCTGTAGGGATAAGCCCTGTAGACCCTTGTTGGACATCTGACCTCTGAGTTGTCAGATAGCAAATTCTTGTGGTTCTAAGCCACCTCATCTGTGGTTTGTTATAGCAGCCCCAGAAGACCTCACCCCAGCCTCACCCAGGCCGATCCTGAAGGATTTGAGGGCTTTTGTCTCCTGTGGCTGGTAAAAAGTGTTCAACAAAACTTCTCAGCATCCAGTGGCACCTGGGTAGATGAGTAAGGAGGTACAGGTGATTTGAAGTGGAAAGGACCTGGCCTGAGCCTGAGCCCAGGCCTCTTGGCAGGCAGATCACAGTTCTTCCATGGCCCCACTGGGCACTCTGAACCTCTGTGGCCCCTGGAGCCAAGCCAGAGAAACAGGCTGGGGAACCTGCTTCAAGGATGCCAGGACATGGGCAACAGGCAGGAGAACTGTGGGGCCAACCCTGGGCAGAACATCTGAGGCCACCCCAGGCTGGTTGTGACCTTCCAGGGACCTTGCCACAAGGCTGTAGCCAGCCTGGTGTCTGTCACATGCTACAGCCAGCATCAGGCAGGACAAAGAAGTTTCCAGTAATTTTTTTTTTTTTTTTTGCCAAGGCTGGGTTTGAACCCACCACCTCTGGCATATGGGGATATGGGGCTGGCACTCTACTCCTTGAGCCACAGGTGCCACCCAGTTTCCAGTAATTTAATGAATCAGGGCTGGAGGTGTGAGATAACAGGCTCTGAGGTGACCAACCTGGGGCTTAGGTTCCCCATTCCAATAAAGTGCTGTGGATGGCCAAGACTTGCAGCCAGGAGAGGAAGGTGCACCCTGTGCCCAGGACCAGAGCTCATACGGCCCCCTGAGGCTGGCAGCAGAACCACAGGGACCCACTGCCCTGGCAGGGTGAGGACAGCTGTCCTGCTTTCCAGGACAGACAGAGACATTCTCCTAGCCAGAGTTCCTGGGAGCAGAGTCAGGGGAGGTGCTGGTAGGACAAGTCAGCTGCTTTTGTTTTCTATCCACTTCTTTGGCTTGGAAAGAAGGGCAGGCAGCTCCAGAAATATCTAGGAACGCAGCCACGCCCCTGGGGCAGCTGCCCCGGCAGTGGCACCAGAAGGTCAGCAGAGGTGCAATGTAAACAGCGGCTGCAAAACACCAGTGCCAGACACAAGCCTCGTGCACAAGTGGGCACAGCGCGTGACCTGCCGCAGCCACAGGGTGGAAACATCCCAAATGGCTTATCCAGTGGGGAATAGAGAAACACAACATGGCTCATCCTGGAATGTTATTCAATAATAAAAAGGGACTAGGCTCTGACACAGGTTGCAGTGTGGGTGGAGTTCAGAAATATCCTTCTCAGTGACAGAAGCCAGACACAGAAGAACAAATCTCGTGTGATTTGATTTATATGAAAGATCCAGGTAGGGCCCAGTGGCTCACACTTGTAATCCCAGCACTCTGGGAGACTGAGATGGGTGGATTGCTTGAGCTTGAAGAGTTAAACACCAGCCTGAGTAAGAGGGAGACCCTGTTTCTGCTAAAAATTAAAAAACTAGCTGGGTGTTGTGGCAGGCACCTATAGTCCCAGCTATTCAGGAGACTGGGGCAGGAGGATAGCTTGAGCCCAGGAATTTGAGATTGCTGTGAACTATGACACCACAGCACTCTATTCAGGGCAAGAGTGAGACTGTCTCAAAAAAAAAAAAAAAAGGAAAAGAAAGAAAGAAAGAAATATCCAGAATAGGAGGCCTGGCAATGGTGGCTCATGCCTGTAATGCCAGCATTCTGGAAGGCCAAGGCAGGAGGATTGCTTGAGCTCAGGAGTTCGAGATCAGCCTAAGCAAGAGTGAGACCCTGTCTCTACTAAAAATATAGCCAAGCCCTGTGGCGGGTGCCAAGTCCCAGCTACTGGGGAGGCTAAGGCAAGAGGATCACTTGAGCCCAAGAGTTTGAGGTTGCTATGAGCTATGACACCATAGTACTCTACCTAGAAAGACAAGATGAGACTCTGTCTCAAGAAAAAAGAAGACTGGGCGGCCAACGTGGGTGGATTGCCTATAATGCCAGCACTCTGGAATGCCAAGGCAGGAGGATTGCTTGAGCTCAGGGGTCTGAGGTTGCTGTGAGCTATGACGCCAGAAAACTCTACAGAGGGTGACAAAGTGAGACTCTGTCTCAAAGAAAGAAAAAAAGAGAGAAAAGAAAAGAAAAAGAAAGAAAGAAAAACCAAAACAGAGAAAACAGGGAGATCTGCAGAGACAGGATGTGGATTTGTGGGTGTCAGGGGCTAGAGTGGGGGTGACTGCTGATGGGGACAATTCCTCTTGGAATTATGGAATGCTCTGGAATTAGAGAGAGGTGATGGTCACACCACAGTGTGAATGAGTGGAAAAACCTCCGTACACCTTAAATGAGAGGATTGTGTATTATGTGAATTATATCTCAATAAAGATGTTTCAACCGTGACCAAACCCCAGCATCATGGGTGACCTTGCCCTGGGACAAGCAAATATTGGTAAACCCCAACGCCCTGGCCAGGTATGATGGCTCCTATCTGTAGTTACAGCATTTTTTTTTTTTTTGAGACAGAGCCTCAAGCTGTCCCCCTGGGTAGAGTGCTGAGGCATCACAGCTCACAGCAACCTCCAACTCCTGGGCTCAAGCGATTCTCCTGCCTCTGCCTCCTGAGTAGCTGGGACTACAGGTGCCAGCCACAACGCCGGGCTATTTTTTGGTTGCAGCCATTATTGTTTGGCAGGCCAGACTGGATTCGAACCCGCCAGCTCAGGTGTATGTGGCTGGCGCCTTAGCTGCTTGAGCCACAGGCGCTGAGCCTGTAGTCACAGCACTTTTTTTTTTGAGACAGAGCCTCAAGCTATCCCCCTGGGTAGAGTGCCATGGCATCACAGCTCATAGCAACCTCCAACTCCTGAACTCAAGCGAGTCTCCTGCCTCTGCCTCTCGAGTAGCTGGGACCACAGGCGCCCGCCACAACACCCGGCCATTTTTTGGTTGCAGCCATCATTGTTGTTTGGCGGGCCCGGGTTGGGGATTCGAGCCGGCCACCTTAGGTGTACGTGGCTGGTGCCTTAGACGATTGAGCCACAGGTGCAGAGCCAGTCACAGCACTTTGACAGGTAGTGGTAAGAGGATTGCTTGAGGCCAGGAGATCAACATCATCCTGGGCAACACAGGAGACCCCTTCTGTACAACAACAACAAAAATTCAAACCGCCATCATGTCTTTGAACTAACCATATGAACTATGCTACTGTCTCATGATGCAGTGTCACTTAGAAGTTTAGTAGCGGCTCGATGCCTGTGGCTCAATCGGCTAAGGCGCCAGCCACCTACACCTAAGGTGGCAGGTTCGAATCCCCAGCCCGGGCCCGCCAAACAACAATGATGGCTGCAACCAAAAAATGGCCGGGCGTTGTGGCGGGCGCCTGTGGTCCCA